>OMNZ01016201.1:0-10794 GCA_900303255.1 Lesueurigobius sanzi
AATTCCTTCGTAAAAAAAAAAAAAAAAAAAAGTGCCTCAAATGATCTTGTTTTGAACTGGCTTTTTCCTGTTGTTTTTGTGTCTCATGGTATACGTGAAATTGAGTGACATGATATCCAAACAAATCATGTAGCTAGCGATAAGTAAAAACTCACCTGCAGAGATCAGAAGCTGGTCTCGTGTTGGTAGCTTAAGCACTTTATTCCAGGCGGACGTTAGCTCGTCTCGTGTTAGCATTAACAGCGGGAAGCGGCCGCCTTAACGTCACACATTAAAAAGTAAATGATTCACATACAACGTTTGACTATCCCAATTATTTGTGCGGTTTACTAGTTGACGATGACACGCGTGAAAATAAAACAATCCACCGCAAACAAAGTGATAACGTTAGTAACGGTTAGCCTCAGATTAGCTTCAGTTCAAAGCCACGTTACAGAAAGAGAAGCTTCTTGAACGTGACCCGGAAATGGAGTTGTTGTCCACCGAAAAGATTAAAGAGGTCTTAAATTCAAATTGTTTTAAATATCATGCCTCCCCAGAGTTATATGCCCCTAATGTCACAGTTTTGATATAACCTAATGAATGGCCAACAATAAAAACATTTTTAATAGGCTATGTAGCTGCTTTGCCTAATGACATGCCTTTCTGTGCCTTATTCAGATTCTTTATTCACGTTATTATTTTGTTGGTATTGCTTATTTTAAGATCACCATTTCTGCTACTGTGACAACGCAATTTCCCTTGTGGGTCAATAAATTCTGTCTAAGCTTAAGTTTCTTAGAAACATTCATAACATCTGAACTGATACGATTTTACTGAAAATAAAACCGAAAGTTTTATTAATCATCTCACTATAGCTACGATGGATTAAAATATCTCTCCTGTTCTGTTGACATGCTATTATTGTGGTTGGGCCATAAATGTACTGCCTGTGGGAGGTAGGCCTGGAAACTTCCCTGCCAACTTCTCATGTGTACCCATGGAACTATTATAGATCCATATGTGTACCTTGTCTTTAGAATGTGAAAAACATTTAAATGTTGTATTTTCTAACAGAATGTTGATGCACTATGTGGTAATTAATTATAACTTATTTGGAAATAAGACTACATGATAGATATAGTCTGTCTATGGTTACAACTACAGTCCAGCCCAAACGATGGCGCTGTTGACTCTTTGTTTGTCCACAGGAAAGACCCCAGGCCCAGCGGAAGTGCGTCACAGCGAAACACCGTCAACCATTTTGAGATCTCTGCTACAGCGGCTAATCTGCGTGTTTTTCTTCGGGAATAAATTTACTCATCAAATTTTTCACCATGGCTATGCAAGCAGCAAAACGAGCCAATGTAAGTGTTAAAAAGAAAACTCTACTGTGTGACCGATGTCGAGGCCTTGAGATTGCTCTAAAAGGATAAAAAACCTCTAGTGTTAGCTACTGCTAGCACTTAGCATACACAATCGAGAAGAAAAACATTTGCGAATATATTTTAATTTGTTTGGAGCTATAAGCTATAGCACTTCAAATTCGCTGAAACGTGTTCTTTCATACATCGATGTTTTGGTACCACGCATCTTGCCGTGTCGAGGTTTTGATAAGCCTTTACGTCGTACTCATTGCTACGGATGTTTCAAAGCCTGGTGTTACTACGATGATAACTTATTGCATAATATAATGTTTTTGTCCTGTTTTCTTTCAGATCCGATTGCCCCCCGAGGTGAACAGGGTCCTATACATAAGAAACCTGCCTTATAAAATCACAGCAGAAGAAATGTACGATATCTTTGGAAAATATGGACCGATCAGGCAAATCAGAACGTGAGTAGGCCTATAGATTATGTAAACTCTGATATTAAAAGACATTATTCAGCGAAATTGTGATGTGAAAGCACCAGCAAAACACTCGAGGACGTAACTTCCATGTATTTGTTGTTCATTGTATAATGGCCCTGTCCACCACTGATCATTTACACAATTTTCATTAAATCTACAAGGTTTTCTATGGTACAGCAAAGTTCTAGAAGTAGTTTCACATTATGATTTTAGTTTGTAGAGAATCTGTTGAATTGTACTGAATTATTTAGTGTTGATTAACATTTCTGTTTAATATATTCCAATAACATAAAGGAGTAAATTCTATCTCTTTCAATGTGGCATCAGAGGCATATTATCTCCAGTATCCGGAAGAATTCTAATTACAACTCGCTTCATTTATTTTTGTCAACTTGTGTTGTGCATTTCATCATGTGGACTTTTTAATTTAGACTAGGATTTAGTTAAATTATGTGTATTAAATTTGAACTTTTGCACATTTTGAGGTTACCATATTTTTATTCTTGCGCTTTGTTTGCAAAAATGTGTAAATCTCAGTCATATGGAACCCTGACTTCTTGCAATTTGGCAATTTTGAGCGTATTTTAGCAGTTTATTGTGCAGCCCTTATCCCAGTCCTTAAAAGAGAACTATAAAGAACAAGAAGACGTTTTAAAGTCATGGAGATATTGATCATGTAAGTATTTTCTGTGTTTTCAGGGGTAACACACCTGAAACCAGAGGCACAGCATATGTGGTTTATGAAGATATCTTTGACGCCAAGAATGCTTGCGACCATCTCTCAGGCTTCAACGTCTGTAACAGATACCTGGTGGTGCTGTACTACAACGCAAACAGAGTAAGTATTTGTCTGTGTGTGAGCTAAGCGGTTGTATTTTTGGAACTTAAGTTTATAGCTATTAAAAATGTTCTCATTTTTATAGGCATTCCAGAAGATGGACACGAAAAAGAAAGAAGAGCAGCTGAAGCTTCTAAAAGAAAAATATGGAATCAACACAGATCCTCCGAAGTAGTTTTCAATCTGTTCTTGTTCTTTTTGTGCTTTTTAATTTCTGTTTTGTACATTTGATTAATGATATGTCTTTTGCTTGAATGGAAAACGTTAAAATAGCCCAGTTATGTTTTATCAAATCTTATTTAAAGAATCATTAAGTTCATTCACAAATGCACATAATGCTGTGTAGGGAAATCTGAAAATAAATTTGTTTTTCTAAGGAATCTTTTGCGTCTTTTGTTTTTTTTTGCTTGCCTTAATATTGTTCCTGGATTGTAAACTCTGAATAGCTATTATTTCACATCTATTTAGCTACACAAGTACTGTGCAGTTCTCATAATGGTATAGTAGGAGAATCTGAAAGAGTAGGACATGTGGATGTTTGAAAAACATGAAAGCCAATTGACCACCTGCAGTGTAGTTTTCTCCAGTCATTGATAATATGGAATATAATATTGCAGTAGTAAGCTCAGAGAGAAGTAACCCACCATCATGATGCCCACTCAAGGTCATTACGTTCTTTCCATAATGATGCAGCCAGGTACAGACCATGGATTGTATGCATATCCAAAGCTTATAAATGTCAGTATTATTGCCTTACTTTATATTTTCAAACCACGACGGTGTATCGATGTTAATTTATTTAACTCAGCACATTTGAGCTGAAATACGCGATAAACTTCTCTATCTGATGATTTTACTTGTCACGTGATCCATTTTTATGTTGTGCAACAAGGACATCTAGTGTTGTCCAGGAGTAGTGCACTAGTAATATGTACATGTTTTATTTGATATGGACACAAGAGCATTGGGACCAGATGCATTGTTTAAAGAAAAAATAGCAGTCTTGCTATAATTTTCAACACCTGTCCACAGGAGGCTTTTAGAACATGCAAAACAAACATTACAATACAATATATAAATTCTAATTCATTCTCTACATCATTCTCTTAATTGTTTTAAGGGAGAGTGTGTATTCTCTATAACTGCTTTGGGATTCTCCCAGGCATGAGGTAAGAGTAATTTACTGTATGTGTCACAATTGTTTGTTGATGGTATACAATAAAACAGGTTAATGGTTTAAGACGAGATTAATGTGTAATGCAGTGTCTTAGGGTGACCACCTCCAATCATAGTGAAAGTTGAACAAGTCATGTGGTGAGACATGAGAAATTAAAACTTACATGAAGATCATCATTGAAGCATTTCCCTTTGCTATTTTGGCCCTACATCACACATAGACAAAAATAAGACAAAAACAATATTCTAATCAGAAAAATTAGGACACAGTTTTGTGAATTTCATGCCCCATAACAACATTTAAAATTCTTCAAATGCAACAAATCTATGCATTTATCATTCCTAAAGATTTGGAAACATCAAATTAAGCATCGGAGTAAAATTTCAACATGGACAAAAAAAGCTTTGGACCATACTTTTTGTACTTTTCATGAATTTATGGCATAAAATAGCAAGGAATTTAGCTTTAATACCTACTGTAATGCTTCTCAGTCACATTCGTTTTGGCGCAATTCATTTAATGACTTAGAAAACTGGGAAACAACGGAGGATAACTTCAGTCATTCTTTATGTACACATAACAGAAAAAGTGGGACATTATCGGAATAGGTGGGACTGGAGCACAGGTCTCGGTGGGTGTGCACTGTGCAGTGCGACCAAAAGAGGGACAGGTGGTCACCCTATACCTGGCATTGATGAAAAGACAGACACTGGGCCCATAGAGTTCCTTTTAATAGATTAAATCACAACACAGGGAGTAGTGCAGCCATGTCGTCAGGGGCACAATACATGCTACAAAAGAATCCTTGTACACGGTTGCTTATGCTTACATTTGGTATCTGGATCGTAAATAGTAGCATTAATAATAAGAGTAAATAGAAATGTTGTCAAAGATGGTCATGTAAAGAAGTTCAGGGAGAAGACAAGATGGCAACGTGTATGTTATTGCGATATTGTTTAGTCTAGCCCCTCACCGCTGTAGCCTTTAAGCATCAAAGATCGAGTCACGCTGGGGTAAATCCACACAACGACTCCACTCCACTGAACTTCTCTGCATTTTCGTCGTACAATGAGGCGCGGGAGTAAAAAAGTACAAAAAGGGGCGCGGATTGAAAGACTGGGAGGTTAGTTCGGTGTCAAAACTGTCCCGACCCGGTTTAAACGTTAAGGGCCGTCTTCTAGAATCACAAAATCGCGCCTCGACCTCTAGAGCTTTCCGGTTCTTCCCACTGAAACAACACAAAAAGAGATGAAACGCGAGTGCTGCCCTGTCCCGAAGCCAGTGTTGATTTTTTTTTTCTTTGATATGCAACCTGCAAGTTCACGAAAATGGGGAATGCGTGGGTGAGAAAACTAAAAGTCAGTGCTGGGAATGTGCTGGCCTTGATTGGGGAAGTCGCAACAACAATAACGGATTCTAGTTTAAAGGCACTACACCTGATTTTTTTACAACAAACAATATGCCAAAATGGTTTGAGCAGGTAAGTAAAATTATCTGCCAATTATATGCCAATTCGTGCACTTAAAACTAGAAAATAAATCTAAATTTACTTAAAATTAGACACTTTTTTTCCAATTTTAAGTGCAAAATGTCTTGTTCCATTGGCAGATAACTTTACTTACCTGCTCAAATCAAAGGCAAGTCTACTTTTTTTCAAGAAAATGTAACTTATTTCTTTACTTTTTGCAGTGGAGTGAGTAAATTGAATTGTTAGTCGTGTCCAAACGCATTTCTAAAATCCCAGTTCTCACTTTTCAGCATCACTGAGCTTAAATGCTGTGTGTGCAGTATTACTGTATATCCACAAGACAAGACAAGAGTTTACAATATACTGAAGGAGGAAACAACAAATTTCATTCCACCACTCGGAAAGAAATCATGTATAGTGCCTTTAAAAGTCAAAAATAGAAAAATATTAGAAGAACAAAGCTTTTAACATCGACAAAAGTATGAAATTGCAGAACAGAAAGGTTTGAAATAGCTTAACATAAAACAAATGAACCATTTTTGAATTGCAAGTGCAACGCTGCAAAAAGTGACATCTTGATAAGTTGAATTTGCCTGAATTCAGAATATTTGACATTATTTTGAGTAATTTAGTAGAAGAAATCTGCAAATGGAACAAGTATTTTTGCACTACAAACAAGAAAAAGCATATCATTTCACATAAATTAATATTTCTTATGTCATTTTAAGTGCAAAAATACTTATTCCATTGGCAGATATTTTTTTTTACCTACCAACTCAAATGAAGGACAAATATACTTAATTCAAGAACATTTTACTTTTTGCATCTGTGTAAGTTCTCAGTCGTACAGGAGTTGTCCACCGTAGACAAAGATTCTTCAGTCGTCATCTGAACTCTGTAGTTGAAGTGTAGGACGTTTCGATCTTCATCCAAAGAGCTTCGTCAGCTAGCACTGGACGCAGGTCGAGTTCATATAGACCAGTAGGAGGGGCTTATCTGTAGGTCCCACCTGCTACTCTCACCTAGAGAAAAACAACGACCCTACTCACACTTGATCACCTCCCATTACCTACACTACAGAGCACAGATGGAGACTGAAGAATTTTTCCCTACGATTACTTTTTGCACTGTAATTGCACAAATATCTATTTAAAAAAATCATGAATATCAAGAGTAAGAGTTGTAAGCTTTTGTAAGAAACCTTTGAAATCGGAAAAGGAACAACATTTTGTTTGTTATTGTGACTTCCCCTTCACGACCACCACACACTCAAAGTCCGAGAGTCTATAAAACTTGCACGGCGAGAGCAAGCATAACTATATTACACTAAATCCATATATATATATTTTTTTTCATTAATCTCTTGCCTCCAGCACTTTTGGAAATTTCCTTTCCTCCACATTCTTTAGTATTCGAAAAAGAGACAGCAAGTAGTAGTGGTAGTGCGCGTAAATGGGGGGAGGGGGGTAGGGGGGCGGAGACTTCCAAAGATACCACGGCTTATATTTACGAGGAAACATGCTTCTTCGACAATTAAAGCAGTCCAAAAAAAAAAACAGAAAAACGAATAAGTCTTGACAGGTACGTTACATCCCCAAAAAGACGAATACTAGATAAATGTTTGTTATCATTGCGCCGCGTCTATAAGGCTTTCTGTCTTTAGGTCGTACAGGATGCAACAACGAGGAGGTATTTTTTAAGGCAGAACCTAGGCATGCAAATTAACTACAAATACATTTTTTTTCTTTACGGACGGTACAAGCATGTTTCAAAATTCCCAGTTTGGTCTAGAGCTAATATTTGACACGATGGTTCTCGACCGGAGGCAGATACAGTAGTATTGTTATTATTGGTATAGGAATTTGGTTTGGTTGCTCATGAAACACACAGCTAGCGTTGGTAAACTTGTAACTGGAAATAGCGGTGAGTTGAACTATGTCGATGCGTAAGCTCCGGGAGACTGTTGCCACGCGGCGAAAAGTCACCGAAGAATCAGTGAGATGTCCTTGCGATTAGTATGTCCGCCCTTGATTTCGGCCAGGCCAGTGGAACGATCTGCCGACGGGGTGGTATTTTTGCACTTCAGATAGCGAGTAGCGTCATATTTCAAGTGAATTGAGATTTACGGCGTTTCACTCCCGTTTCAAAATGTTCCATTCATTGTAAAAAGTGATGCACTCGCAAAATCTGCTGGAATTCAGAATATTTTGACCTTCATTTGAGTAATTCTGACTCACCGAGTAACGAAATCTGCCAATGGGACAAGGGTTTTTGCACTTTAATTAAGAAAAAACAACTTCTTGTACTGAAAATTGGATAATAAATCTAAATGTACTTGAAATGATATGCTTTTTCTTATAGTAAGTGCAAAAATACTTCAAAAAATAATTGTACTTGGCAAGTTGAGGTCAAATATTCTGAATTCAAGCAAATTTACCTTGTGTGGGCAGATACTTTCACTTACCTTCTCAAACCAAGGGCTAATATACTCATTTCAAGAAAATGACACGCATTTCTAGGTCACTTTTTGCAGTGTATGGAAAATACTTTGCACACTTCACATTTTGGCAGTTAATCTTTAAATAATTTAAGTATATATATATTCATATATTCATATTTATAGATGTCTATATATTATTTGTGCAAGGTGTGTCCTGTTGTGTGGTGTGGTGTGTGCTTGTGTGCGCTGCAAAAATGTATCTACAAATAAGAAATATTCTTCATGTAAGTAAATTTGCCCTTGATTTGTAGAAACTAACGTCAAGAAATCTGACAAAGGGGTAAGTTTTTTTACACTTGAAAGAAGAAAAAAGATCAAATGACACTTTAGAAAATGTTAATTGACTTGAAATGACTAGTGATGGGTCTTTTTAAAAATATTTTGTATTATATTATCAGTATATCATACATTTTCACTAAATCCATTAAACCCACACTTCTACTGGCTTTTACCTTTTGAAAATAATGTATTTGTACAAAAAAAAAGAAGAAAAAGAAGATGCTACGACTTTAATACGAATTAAATGTATTTTAGGGCACAAAATGTTCTGTTGTCTGGCTTACTTTGTTGTTTTACTGTTTTTTTTTGTGTCAGATCATTATTCCTCATTATTCCTTTGGTGAAATTGACTGAAAAACGGAAATAAAAAGATTCAGTTCGAACCGTTGACATTGAAGAGTCGTTCGAAAAGAGCCGATTCGGTCATGAGCGTCACATCACTAGAAATATCATTGTTGTTGATGTCTTTTTCTTAATTTGGCAGAATTCTTGAAATTGGTTTCTCAAATCAAGGACAGTTTTACTTATTACGAGAAGATTTCATTTATTCCTCGATTCCTTTTCGCAGTGTGTGTGTAGTCTGCACGCGCGTACTGAGTTTATGTTGTGTGTACATCGTTTTTAGAGCATAAACATTCTCATGCACACGAGTGTTTCAACACAAGAAGCAGATCCGTTGAAAGGTAGTCCAAGCATATTTTTTTCAGTGGAAATAGCTGCAGACTGGATGGAGATGTTTTTTTTTTTTCAGTGCAGTCCCGATGGAGGCTGTGGAGGCCTTTATTTCTGCAGGTCGCACTGCAGCAGTAGTACGATGGACGGGTCGCTCTTGGCCGCCTCCTTGAACTCGTCCAGCGAGATCTGGTCGTCGTTGTTCTTGTCCATCTTGGAGAAGATCCTGTCCACTCTCTGCTCAGGCGTCAGGCCGTCCTCGTTCATCTTCATCATGATCACCGTGCCCACCATTTTATAAATGGCCTGTGGGAGGAAAGAAAGGGATTAAGGTTTTCTGATCCTTTCATGAACAACAGTGTTGGGGGAAACGTATTAGAAAAGTCACTAGTTACAGAACTATATTACTACTATTACTTTTTCACTAACTGAAGAATATAATACTAGCTGTTGGCCAGGCCTCCGCTAGGCTCCGCATTCGATGTACTGAGCTTATGACATCAACGGGCAAAATGGAGTTGTACATAGAATGTGATCGCACGACGTTCCGCTCATAAACTGTGGGTGATTGGGTAGGGCTGGGCAATTAATCGAATTTTAATCAAATTGTGATATTAAAAAAAGTTGGTGTAGATAATTGCGTGGTGACCTTTAATTGTCAAGCCGACTGGCCAATCCAGTCGCAGAAAACCATGCAGTATTGAGAAGCAGGAAGCGCCCACTAATCAAAATGAAAGCACTGTCTCAAATGTCGATAAAAGACTTTGCCAGCTTCCTAAGCTAAGAAAGTTTTTGAGGGAAAATGGACAACAGAGAAGGTGATGATGAAGAAGGAGCACTAAGGAACATGAGAATTTCTTCAGAATTTCTACTTCAATGGAACCAGTTGGTTAGAGACGCTTTTCTAGTTAACAACTTTACCATAATGCTTAACCCTGTGCTAGCGTGCTAGCTAGCTGTTTCTGCAATCTGTTATTCTTTCTTCAAACACTTTCAGACTTGTGCGATATGCACATGTGTTTTTACATTGTGCCTGAGGTGTAGTGTCGGTGTAGCTACAGTGTGGGAGGGAAATTGCCCATCTCTGCTCTGTGGGAACAACAGGATCGGGCAGCGCAATCTGTATAATCACCGCTGGTGCTATAGTTAAGGCCACGTGGGCTCATAGCTCATTGGCTCTGGGGGGCAGGAAGAACATGGCGACGACCTATGGAGCTGTCAGTAGAGTCTGTTTCGCACTGAAAACATGGATATGTTCCAAAAGGTGACAACATGCCTGAGATGCACCCTATCCGACATAATGATTGATGGAGAATGTAGTAATTGTGTATGTCACACTTCCGTAGGCTGCACAGAGTCGGGAAAACATTCAATTCCACCGGAACCACCCAACCGGCAATGGCATTTTATATACAAGAATACTTCCAAAATGCAGTAATATATTAGTTATTTAGTGCACAAATACTTGTTCCAGTAGCAGATAATTTTACCAACTCAAATCCTTTTTGTCCCTAATGTTAGTGTTATAGGATTATTTAAGAAGAGCAAAAACAGGCAAAAGTCAATTTTTTTTTCAATTTTCTGATTTTGGGCCAGTTTAATCTCTGAACATATAAACTTTCACTTGGAAACAAATAAATTGCCAGACCTTCACGATAAGTTGTTCAGTTATTGCACTGATTCAACGTTTCTCCATAGATTTACATTGTAACTTCAAAGGCCATTACAAAGTAGGGGCCAAACCTCCCGATCACCAGTTCACTAAAGTTCATTGAGGAAAGTCGACATCTACTCAAAATCTTTTTGAGACTTTTAAATAATGTCTTGTGTGTGAGACCACAATTTTTTCCAGTGTATGTTTCTCAAAACGATCTTGGGAGCCTAAAGTGCTATGACACAGGGCCTGACTCTGCCTCTGGCCTGACGTTGCCTCCCCATAAAGTATATCTTAACCTCATAACGGTGGCAAATACAGCTCAACTACCTCAATGATCTCGAGCATCTCCACTCGTGTGATCTTGCCGTCTCC
>OMNZ01016203.1:0-10862 GCA_900303255.1 Lesueurigobius sanzi
CAAGACACAGGTGCGAACAGTTTACCCCCATTAAGAGAGTGTCATGAATCTGGCGCTGATTGTTCGCAGCGCCTTCGTACGTACGGATTTTACGAAGATTTTTACGAAGATGTTCATGAATGAGGCCCATTGTTGGCTACTTTTAAAATGCTTCTTAAGTTCTGTTTTAAAGGAACAACAGTGGTGACAGTGGCGCAGGTGGTAGAGCGGGTCGTCGCATGATCGGTAGGTCAGGGGTTCGAAACCCGGCTCCTGCAGGTGCAGACTGTCGTTGTGTCCTTGGGCAAGACACTTCACCCAATGCCTATGTGTGAGTGGTTGGTGGTGGTCGGAGGGACCGTTGGCGCAGATGTGAGCAGCCTCACTTCTGTCAGTGTACCCCAGGGGAAACTGTGACTACAATAGTGGCTTACCACCATCAGCATGGAGTGAATGAGCCCCCCTCTTTTCATGTGTGAAGCGCTTTGGGTGTGACTGTGTCATATGAAAAGTGCTATACAAATAACATTCCCCTTCCCTTTCCCTTAAAGCCCTTGATGGTAGCACATGCCTTTATCGCATCAGGCAGCTAGTGGCCTTCACTGAAAAGGCCGACTGTCCAAAAGCACAGCGACGGAAAGGTATAATGCAGTCATGTAATGAAGCTACTCTAGTGGATCTTATTATTAAATATTATCATATTTGGCTACCGTTATGATTTAGTCAGGCATTTTAAGATGCAAAATTAGAAGAGATACATTTTTAAACGATCTAACTCCATCCTATTTCCCTCCTGCTTGGACCTTCCCTGCACACATGCTCACACTGGCTGCATGTTTTAGATTGAAGGACCGGCTCAGAGGAAAGCTTCTCCCATTGGTCAAAGTTATGGCACCAGGGCGTCTGATTAGTTGCTAAGATCAGCAAAAGGGAGAGACCTTAGTACTCACTTTATATCAAAATTCAGGCCAAAGTGGTCAATTGTGCATATTAAATTTGGAAGACACTTAGACTTATATACGATCAATCACTTTAAACTACTTTTGGACACCTTAGCCTTTTTTGTAGATGTAAGAAGTTATTAAAAGTAGCAATGCCATACAGCAATATCCTGTGGGTGACCAGACGACAGTGAATGGAATCCGGGACAGGTTTTCTGTATTAGATCCTGCTACCTCTTGGTCATTGGTCATAAATTATACTAGCACTTGATCACCCGCAGGTGTGACGGTGCATACATTCACACGGCTCTCACCTCTCCGTTATGTAGCCCCGCCCCCATCAGCCCATTGGCCACCACGGGCTGGTTATCATTCTCATCCAGGACCTTCTCTGGGACAGGTGGGGGCAGGTCCTCTGGTTCTTCTCTGTGGGCCGGAGCGCTGGCGTGGACATCGGAGCGCCGCTTGGCCTCCATGTCGGCGCTGTGGCGGCTCTTCTTCCTGAGGTCCACCGAGGCGTACTCCACCCCCGCGCACAGGGGCACGCGCTCAGGAGTGCAGGGGCTGGGTTGTCCGTTGAGGAGGAGGCTGGCAGGGGGCGGAGGGGGGCGAGGCTCGTCGCGGGTCGCATGAGTCGTACCGTTGGAGAGGCCCAGCTGAAGAGGAGAGTCTTTGAGCTCTTTGACCGTTTCGTACAGCGAGTCCTCCACGCTGACGTCCCGGGATGTGGGGGCAATCTCCTTAACTACCTGCAAATAAGACCGTGGAGTTAGAGCTGGTCACAGACATTCAGAACCTTTACAAACACTGAAAACAAAGCATTGTTGATATAACACAATATTCTTTTAAAACAATTGAACCATGGTGGAGAAATACAAGACAATAGAGCCATACTGAGGCAGTAGAGGTACAACTGGGGGTATTATAGCCTTTTTGGTGATCCTGAATGTAATGATTCTTAGTTGAAGTGTCTTAGATCTACTATATTTCAAAACTAGAAGCCTCTCTCAAAAAGATTACAGCCTGCTGACCCATGTGTAGGTACAACGTACGGTTGTGCCGATGGACGATGATGGTGATCACGATGGAGAGCCACCATCGTGATGCCACGCCCCCTCCTGTCAGAAGCACGCATTGATCTTCTGTAGGCCTAGTAAACCTCAAAACTTTGCAGGGATGTTAGTTTAAGTAGCCTGCCATATGTTAGTCTGTAAAAATAACATGTGGCTACACAAATCATTATTATTCAGGGTTTCCCCCAGCACATGTGTTAGTTAAGGTGGTGTCTGTCGGATACAGCTGCGCTCGTGTTCAGCCATTTCATTTATCGAGCTTCAGCCACTGGTTCAACACATATAGTTCAATGCAACTCCAAAGCACGTACAGCCAATTACGCATGAGGATAGTGGGAGGACGCCGGAGAGAGGCTATGTGTGCCACTGCAGGACTACACAGCTGCGCTTTTTTCCCTCTCTGACTTCTCACCGCGACGCCTGGGTCATGTATGGAAGGTGCTATGACAGGTACGATGTAATTTTGGAGGTTCTTGAGACTCCCACACGATCCCTTTGGCCATCACTGCTCATGCGGCTCCCCCATAGATATACAATGCGTCACTCATCAACCTCTGTGCGAAACTCGCTGAGAAACTTAGTTCTGCAGCGCTTAAAATCACCTTAATAATAAATTTACATTATTGGACGATATCATCGTCCATCATGATGGATTCACTGTAAACATCAGCAACTGCCAATTAAGGGCACATCGCCCAACCCTAGGTACAAGTAACAAGAAAGTAATTACACATGTAAGTACGTGTATGTGTAGTTACACTGAAGTTACGATGTACATGTACATTACGTATTGGGTCATTTCCCCTTGTTATATTCTTTATTCTTCTCTGACTCCTCTTGTTTCTTGTAGTAGATAATATCTGTGAAGTTACACATTAGTTATGTTGTACTTGCACATTAGTTATTGGATGTGCCTTTGTTACACCTTGTACTTTATTGTGTAATGACCTGTACTTACACGTGTAACTACTTCCTTGTTACCTGTTACCTGGACACTTGGAACTGCAGGATGTAATCTAAAGTGGGCATTGCATTTTCTTACCATGAATAAAATATCCCATTTCCCTGAAACGATAACTCAGCCCGAGTCTCCCCCACACAAATGAACTCATCTCCTTAAACACACAGTGCAGATGTGCTGATGCAGGCGTCGGAGCTGACCTCATAGGTGCTGTCCCCCGAGGCTGGAGGGCCGTCCCCAATGAGGGCGCTGCTGGGCGGGATGCTGGGCAGCTCCCGGTCCTGAGGACACTTGGAGGACCTGAGCTCTGATTGGCTGGAGAGCAGCTCCTCTGAGGGCTGGGGACTGAGATCCTGCGTGTCTGTCAGGACTGGTGAACAGAGAAAACAGGCAATTATTTATTAATTATTCATTCATTAATTGGCGACGGTGGCGCAAGTAGTAGAGCGGGTCGTCTTGTAATCGGAGGGTTAGCGGTTTGATCCCCGCAGGCGCACACCGTCGTTGTGTCCTTGGGCAAGACACTTCACCCACCTTGCCTCCAGTGTCTGCGTACACTGGTGTATGAATGAGAGTGTGAATGGGTGTGGTTCCTTGAGGTAAAGCGCTTTGAGTGCCTAAAGCAGTTAGAAAAGCGCTATATAAATGTGACCATTTACCATTTATATTTAAGTGTGACATGACAGTGTTTGGGACTGCATCAAAGCCACTAAGGTTTCTGGGATTCTTGGCGCATTCCATAATAATACATTTTCAACTAAAAACATAAAATTATTCACATAAAAACATAGGGAGACCACTAAAAGTTGTTCCACCGCTCTATTTCTATACTTTATATGTTAGTTTAATTAACCTAGAAAACCACCTGGCAATGGTGTTCTAAGGTTAAAATATAATGTTTCCAAGAGCCCTCTAACATCGCTTTCTGGATGTCATTTTGTGTCTTCTTGTTTGAAAAGTGCTTTGAATTTGATAAACTTTATTTATCAAAATCAAAATGAAATTCAGAAATCCTGGTGTCCGGCAGCAAACACACACTGTACATAAATAAATGATAAAGTAGATAGAAGATAAAAGTTACTACCACTAGTAAAGTAGAATTGGTTTGTGTGCAAATTGCATCAACTCTGCAAATTCATATCCTTGGTCATTATTTTGAACACACACTACCTTAAATAATGGTATAAATACCTCCTACGAACCTTTATCTTGTGCTACTCACTTCACTCTTCAAAGCTTGTGATGTTATGCCAGATTGCTGCAACCTTTCTCTTTAAAAATCTATCCGCTATCACTGGTGTTACTCACTTGTACCGCTTGTTAGAGGTCCATTGTGTGAGCTGCTGACCCCTAGGTCCGTGGCTGGGCTGTCTGCTGATTGGCTGATAGTGTCCCGCTCTGACACCTGCAAACGGAGCGCATAAAGAAGGAGACGTTCTCAATCAGAATCTTTAACACTCATTTTAATGCCGCTTCCCTTTTCTTCTTTCGTTTCGGTCTTTCTCTGAAATTGGGCTTTCCATTCAGCTCATTATATGCGTATGAATTATGCATGCTTATTACTTAATTAAAAAAGTGTAATTTTACTTCTGGAACATTCTGGAATACATTTTAGCCACTCCACGTGTTTTAGAAAGTAAGTTTTAACTAGGTAATCTGTAAGAGTTTAGCTAAATAGTCCACCATTTAAAAAAAACATGAATCCCCCAATACATATAACAGCTCACATTGTTTTTTGAAAGGTTGGTAAACTACTAAGTAACCTTTATCCACAACCTTAACGTTCAAAACAGCAATCAATCATAACCTAAATTTTCTTCAACCTTCATTCAAAATGATAATGGCCACAATGAGACCCTGTGTATCCCAACACTCCTCCCTAAAGATTTTATAATCGAATTAAAGATCCCTTTGTTCAAGACTGGACTGTTGTTTTTCTCCTGCGTGGTCAGTCCGCAGCGCCACAGCAGCTCCACATCTCCACCTAGTGGCCACTCCCGCTCATGTCTTTTGTAAATCAATGATGTAATCTTTAACTATTTTGTGACCCTGACGCTTTTGAGGAGATGACGCAAAACAGAAAAAAACAAAACCTCTGATAAAATAACTCTGGAAGATGGAGATGATTTGTTCTGTTAAAGTTGTTTCATGGAGATATTAGATGCTGTGAAATACATCAGGGGTCAATTTTCTCATCCACAAAGACGGAGACCCCTATTTAACCTGTCAACCCGTGACACTGTCCGTCTTGTAAATGGGCCTCTCCTGCATGAGTCGGAACACCTCTCAATGGCCTGAGTACTAAAAGGTCACACAGAACGTATCCATCAGACATAAGAGGCCGTAAGGACGCAGTATTGAAGAACACAGAGGACAGCGTGAGAGACAGCGAGAGGGAGTCGCTGAGTGGCTGAAAGGCTGCCATTTGTCACACTTAAATGTTGCTCTGAAACTGAAGAGTGAGTATTATAGGAGGGATTATAAGAGATAATTACAGGGAAGGTCGTGAGTTTGACACATCTATAGAGTGGCTGAACGGTTTTGGAAAGAATTGAGTTTCTATTTTTTTGAAAGTATTCGCTGTATGTTTTCAAACCAAAGTTCAGGGGCACTGCCTCTTGAGAGAAGGCTGGAATATGAGTGAGCAGAAGAGTTTTTGTCAAGCCTTGATTATGAATACTTAAGTCAAATCAAAATGTAAATCATTACACTCTCCGGGACTCCAGGAGAGAGAAGATTCAGCGTCTGATCAATTAAACAGCTGGACATTATGCATCATGATGTAGACAGCCGACACTTCAGAAGTCAGGCTGGCTTCCCAACAGGATGGTCAAGAATTGGGTAGATAACATAACAGTGTACAATGTCAAAATAAGATCGGACTCTGATTATTGATCCACCTGGATGTCTGAGCACTATAGTTTGATTGTCAGAAGAGTCCATTGCCATAAAAGAAACTAGTTTATTCTCTATTCACTTTTGTTGCAAAACCACTTCCTCATCGTAATAGCACTTACTGTGAGTTAATGTTAACATACTGCACCAAAAACTGAAATCAAAGCCAATATCAGCCCAAATCAGACCTGCAGTTTCACCAGAAACACAAGATGGCGACGCCCATTGCAACTTCCTGAATAAGGTGAATAGTATACACATTTTGTTTTTCAGTGACTTACCCCATTCACAAGGTTCTCATGGTCTCCAGCTGAATGGCACGTAGCTGCTTTCTTCTGCCTGAATGTGAAAAAGACAGGTCAGGCAACATTATCTGAGGTAATTGAGAATGCCAGAAATACAAATTGGTACTCCTTAGTAATCCTTAATAATGGCTTGCACTTGTATTGCACTTTTCAAACCTGTTTGCCAAGTTTCTCAAAGCGCTACACTGTAGACATTATTCATTGCCTCCATACTCAGTGGGGAAGGAAGTGAGACTGCCATTCTGTAGCATCAGCCCCTCCAACCATTCACTCTCTCACTCTCTCATTCATTCTGGCCTATTGTACATGTTTTTAGTGGTAGAGGAAACCGGAGCACACGGAGGAAACCTACGCAGACACGGGGAGAACATGCAAACTCCGCACAGGAAGGCCCACTCCGGCTCAGGGTTCAAACCCCGGACCTTGTTCTTCGACCAATTATGAGTGGACTATAAAAAGAATTGAAAAACAGAATTTACAAAGAAAGCTAAGTGTGTACGCCAGTGTGTCCAAATTTTAAAACATTAAAAAATTCCTCCCTTCAAATAAAACAAGGGCGAGCCAGCTTTCATATCCACTGATCCGCGTGTAGTTTACAGAAAGATGATTCATGAGAAATGTGGCTCGCCTGAAGGCACATGCAGATCCCATTGTCGCCACACCTATAATCACCGTCCTGTGCCCTGGCAGGTACAGTATGTGTGCTCCTCTCATCAATGCCACGCAGGGCGGCCTTTTCTTTCAGGGCTAGATCCTATTCAGACAAAAAAGCCAGGAAACATAAAAGCTGCTATCAAAGCTGTTACAAATGTCACTCTCTTCTGGCAGCGCACACTTTCCCAGAATACAGAACAATGGCGGCTACACTTCAGAGTAACTCTCCATTGTAAAGCTGTGTAGGAGCAATGAGAGACTGACAGTGATGCATGATTATAATTTAATGTTTTTGTTCCTTATAGATCTATATTACTCAGGAACTTACTTCAAACTGCTGTCAAAGTGTCAAACGCAAATAAAATCTCATACTAGACTATGTAAAAGTGCATGTTTTCTGTATCCATGAGAGAGGAGAGAGAGGATGCAGGGAGTAGGAGTGTGCAAAGTGAGAGAGTGTGAGTAGGATGTATGGATGCGCCGAAGTAGAGTGAAAGAGAATGATTTCAGAGTGAATCTTGATGTGACACACGTGTAACCTGTTTTCATGATAAATTAACTCCTTCTCAAACAATACATGTACAGTACTAATTTCTGTCTTTCTAAACATCAACCTGCGCTGGGACGACAGGTGGAAATGAGCATTTTGTGCTATAACCGAGCACCGAGCAGCTTTCCTGACTTGTCTTGGTCAATGTGTTGTTGTGCACTGTCCCTGTACAATTAAAAGCCATACCATACCATACCATTCCATACCATTCTATACCATACCATGCAAACCTTTATTTGAAGAAAAGCACCTGGGAACACCCCCTTTTCTAAATGAGATCCATGATTTCACATACTATTACGCACACATACTATTGAATATAAATTTAAAGCAATGGTTCTCAACTGGTGTAGCTTTAATATTCCCCTATAACCAATCATCTCAAGTAGTAACCTAAATAATAATAATAAAAAATAGCAATATGAGAATAATAACATTTTGAGAAAATGGCCTCTGAGTTTACAATTTCCATATAAATCTATGGAAAATGGTGCAATAATTAAACACCTAATTGTGAAGGCAATTAGGCAATTAATTTGTTTCTATGTGAAAGCTTAAATGTTAAGAGAGCAAATTGGCCCAAAACATGAAATTGGAAGAAAAAGAAATGCCGATCTTGCTGGCAGTGCCCCTTAAAATACTAGCCTGGCAAGCCACACCCACTTCCGGCTGGTACAGGGGTGAGTCTGGATTTCCAGGCTATTAAAATACTACCGGTACTCTGATTTTAGCAGTATTTGGCCTTCAGTCAGCCTTTGTAGCACGGGGAGGGTTGTAACAGCACCACTTTGTCCTATCAATCTGGAGTCTGTTCCTCTCTGATCTCGCACAGCAAATTTCAAGACGTTGATGCAACTGACTTCGAGACAAAAAAGTATTTTTTGGCTCCTAATTAAAATTTGTGTTTTGGGCTTTACAATTTGCCGACATTTTCTGCCCTCTTTTTTCATGCTAGTTTGCAACTACAATTAGCTGAACATTATAAACAGGGGCGGGGATAGTGATAACACATGATTAAGCCGGTGTTACAACCCACCCAGCTAGTGGGGAGAGTTGTAACAGAGGCACTCTCTGGTTTGACACCTTCTCATGGTGTCTGTGTTGCCATTACATCTTATAAGCTGCCATTTGTAGCCAACAAATGTAGGAATTTTGTGTAAAAGTTTGAGAGTCACAGCTCAAACGATCAGTGAGTCAATGTGACGTATTTAGATCATTCTTGATGTCTGATATTGATTTGTTTTTGTCCATACCGACCTTTGAGATGACTTCTGTTATGATATTGGGCATTACAAAAATAAATTGATTGATTGATTGATTGATTGATTGATTGATTGATTGAGTTACAGCCCTCAAGCAAAAAGTGCTTGAGGGCCCGGTCTCTCCTACCTTTATGTCAATATTAAGGACTTGGTGACCTGCAGGTGGGCCGTGATGCTTTGAACATTAAAATGCCCACCACAGAGGACTTGAATTGAATTTGTCCTTATTGGAGTCCTCTATTGGAGTATGGACAAATTCTCTAACGTGTGTGTGTGTGTGTGTGTGTGTGTGTGTGTGTGTGTGTGTGTGTGTGTGTGTGTGTTGTCCCATGGTGGACATATCTCACCCCTGGCAGCTGGCACAGAGCAGCAGCAGCACAGAGACCAGCAGCAGGACGGTGAGTGCGCTGAGGGTACAGACCAGGACCAGTTGCTCCCTGCCCACAAGCGCCCCCACACCACTGGCCACCGCTGCCCCAGAGCCCACCACCCCCGCCTCGGGCCCCCACCACACTCCACTCAGCATCGGCGCCATGACGGTCACACGCGAGAGGGAGAGGACATCGGAGAAGGGAGGGCTGCAGAAAAACAAAGAGAAACATAGATATGACGTAACAAACATCATCGGAGTGCAACAGCTTTCTAAGAAATAGGAATTTTAATCTCATTAGGACATTCCTGGTTAAATAAAGATTAAATTAAAACATTGTTAATGCTGCACTTTGGAGTGTATAAGGTTATGTTTCTATGTCACAATTAACAGGTCTCTCTTGTAAACAGGTATCTCTTGTAAACAGATCTTTCTTGGAAATGAGATATTGAGACTCAAGGGATCAACCTGTATAAATAAAGGATAAAGTAAATAAAATAAATAAAAAAAAACAGTCAAAAATTGCTTCCAAACATGCTCCCAGTGCTCAGAAAGTCTGTATTTACCTAAAGTTGTCCAAAATAAAGCATTTGGAGGAGAAAGTAAGACATTTAAAACTACAGGTAACTAAACTAAAAACAGAAACATTACAATAAAAGAAGATGCATTGCACAAAGACATTTAGTTCAGATCTTCACAAAAAATGTATAAAATTATAGTATTTGTTCCTCAGTAAATTGAACATGCCAAACATTTAAATTTTCTACACGTCTATAATGCAAAGTCAATTTAGGATGAAGTTTATTAGCACCAAAGGGGAACAGTGTCGCTCGTCGTTCATATCACACAACTAAAAATCCATCAACCAACTCCATCAACGTTGGAAAGTTCCCAGCGTTAGGTCGACTCGACTGTTCTGACAATTGATTCATCATCCTGCATCATTCACAAAAAGCCTGTGCGCGTCAAACGGCAGAAGAGCAGAAAGCATTACATTCTATTGAGAAGTGCCACCTAATTCAATTTTCAAATTTAGCAATATTTATGTGACATAAAAATAGAACAAGCTAGGTTAGGTCGCTCACAGGAACAGCCTATAGGTTTAACGCGTAAAACAAACAATTCTTTGGAACCATTCATAGACTAGGTCACTTGTTCCCAAAGTGGAGTCCGGGGCCCAGTGGGGGTCCTGCAGGGCGGCCTCCAAAAGGTTGAATCATTCACATTATAATAAGTAGAGTTTTAATGAACTTAATGTGTATTTGTTTAATTATAAGGATTTAGCCTACACACTGCAAAAACTGATCTCAAAATAAACATTTCTTGACAACTCCCTGCAGGTTAGTAAAATAAAAATAAAACAAGAAAAATCAACGCATTGAATCTAAAATATTATAACTCTTAATATTTTTTTCATTGGCAGATGTCTTTTTTACTTGGCAAGTCAGAATTTCTCAAATTTAGGTAAAATATTCTTAATTTTAGCATGTTAAGATAAGTTTTGTTGCAGTGTAGTTACTAATGCATTTTTTTATGTAAATGTTTGTGAAATTAATGAGGAAAACATTATGTATTCTTTAAAAAGAGTGATGTCATAATACTGGGGATTGATAAGGGAGGCCTCGACTGCTGGAGTTTGGGAAGGACTGGACTAGGTCATAGGCCTTCAAAAATATATATATATTTCTTCTTCTTCTTTTTCAATCAATTTTTTTCCACAAATTGAAATGTCTTTTTGAATAGCCTAGTACTGAATGTACAATAACAGAGTATAGCAAAAACTGATCTCAAAATAAACATTTCTTGACAACTCCCTGCAGGTTAGTAAAATAAAAATAAAACAAGAAAAATCAACGCATTGAATCTAAAATA
>OMNZ01016204.1:8547-23503 GCA_900303255.1 Lesueurigobius sanzi
CCTCTGATCTCGAATTTGAAAGCCAGCCAGCGGCGCAATCCCAGATTGTCCGATGTATCTAAGGTAAGATAAGATAGTTCTTTATTGATCTCACAATGGAGAAATTTACTTGTCACAACAGCTCTTAGGACAGATTCACACAGGGGGGTGTGGAGGAAGAGGAAAAGTTAAATTTGCCTGAATGCATAAGATTGTAACCTAATCGGAGTGAATTTGAGTTGCGAAGTTAAATGATCTGCCAATGGAACAAGCATTTTTGCACTTGAAAGGAGAAAAAGCATATAATTTCAAGTCAATTTCAATTCATTATCCAATTGTTAATGCAAGAAGTTGTTTGTTCTTAATTTAAGTTCAAACATACTTGTTTCATTGACAAGTATTTTTACTTGGCAAGTCAAAATTACTCAAAATAAGGCCAAGATATCACTTTTTGCAGTGTATATCCCCTCCCTCTGTATTGTGTTCTGTGCCCCACTCAATGTATGTAATGTTTACTGTCTATCACTCAAGAAGAAGAAAAAAACAGACTAAAACAAAAACACATGTAACTTTAAATAGTGCACAGCTTTCCTAATGTAATTCCAGTTTAGCCTATTCTTTGACTGGAACATACTGTGGTGATATTGTTTGGTAGAACATAAAATATTCAAGATCAAATATCACTGTTCCTTATTGTGCAGCCTGTAGACTTTTACTTGCTAGTCTACGTGAGTTCAGACCACTACTTTTTCCTTCTTTAATAGTTATTTAATTAAGCACACACTTACTTGGGGAGATGTTGGCTTCTGTCAACCGCTGTCTGTACAACAAAATGAGAAATAAAAATCAGTCAATATTAATTCCATCAGGGGGATTGCAAATTGGGTTTAATTTTGACAATTTGCTGCTAATAAGGCTTACAATACTCTGAACTGCGCGCCATGAGCCAGGCGTGAGCGACTGCGGCTGTATAATCTCCCGGACTGGGGCTCTTCATTAAATAATCATTTAACATTTGGAGACTCTACAGAAACAGGCCACTGACCCAATTTGGTCCATTTGAGTTCGCACACAGAGCTGAGAAAACACTGAAGTCGGGCCCAGAGGAGGACACCAGGCAGCCAGCTTTCGGCGGGGCCATTCCCGGACACATACTGCCCCCTAGTGGAGGCGGACAGAGGCGCTCCCGTGCTCGCAGTGGCCGCTATACTCTTTAAGTGTGGGTAATGACTGTGAAATCCTATAAGCAGGTTTAGCAGAAGGTTAAGGCTCATTACATTAGAGTGGGGGACGGATTGTAAAAGCACCTTATATTTTAACTGCCCCACACCGCTCCATGTAATCTGCCTAGGTTTCTTTCTCTCGCTCTCTTTTCTTAATACACTGACGTTCCACTTCTACTCCACCTGCTTCTTATTTCAATGGTGCACAAAGGCAGTCCAGTCCTGTCCAAGTTGATTTATTTGTCTGGTGCCTAAAAAATGCTGCATAAAGCTTTAGAGGAAAAAAGGGATTGACTTGGTGCCAGCTTTATAACATAAAAAGAGAACTGCAGCTACAGGTAGGTTTAGAAAAGAAAATAATGATTACCACGATTAAGGTGACACCACACGACACAGGGACAACACAGAAAGAATAAGACTGAACTCACTTTTTCCTGGGGTAGAAGTTTCCAAATTTAACAATTTAACAGCTGTGAATATTTGCTGAAAAGTGTCCGAGGCTATTTATTTCTTGTTTTGATGCTACTTGCTGCATTTTGATGAGCTGTGTTAAAGGTTGCATCAGGAAAGACGTCAAGCTTTAAGATACAACTTGATGCCTTTGCCTTGCTACTGAATGACTAAAACAACTTTCTACAAAGGCATTACTTGTACTGATACAAAATACACATACACAGTATCATATCATTGAAGTGTCAAGTCTGACTTACTGTAAGCTTGGTTAAAATCATGGTAAAATGTCTCTTTACTAGTGGTGGTAGAAGTACTCAATATTATTATTAAGTAAAAGTGCAGATACAGGAGCAAGAATTTACTTAAGTAAAAGTATCAGATTAAATTCCTACTTAAGCAAAAGTATAAAAGTATCCATTGTAAAATGTACTTCAGAAGTAAAAAGTAAACTAAAACAGGACTAAATCAGGACTAAACTAGATCTAAACCAGGACTAAACTAGGTCAAAAGCAAGACTAAACCAGGTCTAAATCAGCACTAAACCAGGTCTAAACTGGGACTAAACCAGTTCATCACAGAGAGGTTTCTTTGCCAATAAAACTTAACTTTAAACCCAATTTAAAAATGGAGTGGAATAGGAAAGTACAGATACAGGCTCTAAAATGTAGTGAAGTAAAAGTAAAAAGTATTCATCATAGAATGAAGTCAAGTAAAAGTACCTGTAATTTGTACTTTTTACTTGTTTCTTTCCACCACTGCTCTTTACTATTACTATTGTACAGTATGGCGCTATCCCGCCTGCAAAAGTGCAGGTATGAAGGAACCACTCACCCAAGCATGCTCTCTCTCATACTCCAGTGTATATGTTGTTCAATGGCACAATAACAGATGCAACGTTGGAACTGGGATCGAACCACCACCTTTTGCGTCACGGGTGAAACAGTTAACCACCTGAGATGCAGCTGCTACCAAAAAGAAATGGGAGGATAAGGGGAGTTGACATAAACATTAAGTCATTATGCAAATTGCTGTATATACCAAGAGGCTGATGATATTGTGGTAAGCTCAGAAACTACCTGTATTTTCTCAGCTGTTGACTGTTGAAGTCGGAAGGAAGCTGCTTTTATTTTTCTTCACTGTGAAGGATGGGTGAATCCTGCACAGACTGGTTTTATCACAGAGGGACATATTGTTTTCTGGACACATTTAAAGGATGATCTTGTTGACCTGCTCACAAGGAGCGTGTAGCTGCAGGGCAGACTAACCCAGGAGGTGATGCACTACACTGCTGTGGCCACTGAAGGCCATACTGCTCCTAGCTACAGCAAACAAAGAGAGACGAAAAAGGCAGCACAATTGATTCCGCTGTTGTCCGCTAAAGAAATGTCTCCCGGCCAAAAGGCTTTTTGTTTAAGTTAGTGGACTTGCTATTTGAATTAAAATATGCTTGTTATCAAGTGCAGAAAGGAAGCACTAAGTAGGGCATTACAAAGGCTGGAGTAAGGAGGCCATTTGAACATAAAATTCAAATACATAAGATGGGCAAGATGGATTTCTGATTTATGTGATACAGTCTCTTTGGACCATGTGTTGTCTCATTGTATATGGCCCTCTTCTCGTGGCAATACAGTGCAATAAAATGGTTTGAAAGATGTCATGTGAACATTTCTTGCCCAACGCCTCAGCTATAAGAACCATTTACTAATAGGAGGGAATAGCTGTGGCATTAGTCTAACCTATCGCTTCGGGTTGTGTTACTTTGCATTGTGTTTCTACTAAAACAGATATCTGTATATTCTTTCATTCCGCAAGTTCCTGTATCTCCAGTTGGGGTATTAACCTTGGTATACGGTTTGGATTGGCACAGAATTACAAATAGAGAAGTGCCCAGTGAACTATAATACTTGTTGTCTTGTGTGCAGGTATGAGCTCCCCCAGTACGGCAGCAGGAGGAAGCTGATCACTCCCACCGGACCTTACGATGAGTACGGAGAGGTGATTATGGACGAAGACGGCAGTTACTACTATAGCACTCAGGAGTCTGACCAAGAGGTAACTACTTGACTCGACACAAAGACATACTGTATAAATACTCTCTACTGCGCTTATATAACTTAATATGCGTTTGTAACCATTCGGATACTTTGAGTTGTGACATTTTGTTTGCATGGGAGCTGTAATAACTAATGATAATTAATAATTGCAATATTTCACATGTTAAACATTACTGGTACTGGCTTAATGGTAACACATTACCATTTAGAATTAGCATAAGCCTTCTTATCTGTAGCAACAGGTCTCAACATTGGCCAAGTCAACAAAAACTGAAAACAAGTAACTTATGCATTTCATAGAATATGAATGATAACACAAAAACCTTTATTTTACTCATGGTTAGTGGTTGTGTGAAGCCATTTATTGCCATATATTACCTGTTTGTTTATGCTTTTAAACTAGAGGAACTAGCCAAATGTCCCTGATCAAAAGTTTGCATATTGTGCATCTTGAAACATCTTTTCAGTCCAATTTTGTCCTGTATTTCAGCTGAAGTGAGTTTTTCTTTGCTCCTGAACAATTTTCCTGGCAGTCGTTGAAGGTCATGTAAATGTTTGATGAGTAGTTTCGGTTTCATTATGATTTCAAAAGAGTAAACTCAGTTCTTTAACAATAAATGGCTTCGCACAACCACTAACCATGAGCAGAAAAAAAGATTTTTGCGTTAGCATTCACATTCTATGAAAAATGTCCAAAAGAGTAAAAGGGTATGTAAACTTTTAAGCACAACTGTAGGCCAAATCAAAATAAAATGTTGATTTTATTTTCTTCCCCAGAAACATTTGTCGGCCCCCACTTTGAGACATGCTGCATATCAGATAAAACCAGAAAAAAGTTAAATATCTAGATTTTAAAGCCATTATGAGGATGTTGTGAACGAAATATACAGAAGTTTGGGAAGACTTACTATTTACATGATTATGTATGTACGAATTGCATAAACCTTTACATTGTCCTCCAGTAACAAATTAAAAATGTACTATAACAGCAGGTGAAGAGGCAGATGAACGGAAGTAGAGTAACCTCCAAATCCCACCAACCCCGTTCTCCCACCGCTAATCCAAGAAAAACTGGTCAAATCAAAGACGGCAGCACAAAACAACCGTCAGAAACGAAACCTAAAAGAGCGATGGACAGGTTAAAGTCGATGATGAAACTGGGCTCTCTGTTCTCCTCGGGAGCCAAAACCACCGGACAACCACCAGCTGTGCACCCACCATGGACCAAAGCACGCATCGGCCCAATGGAGGAAGGCAAGGCTGGCAGGGAAAGATCTGAAAGAGGGTCGGAAAACCAAGCCAATGGACAAACCACAGAAGAAGCAACAGAACAGAGGATGGAGAGAGAGTCTAAAAGAATGCCAAACAATGGGATGAGGAATGGTTTTGCCGGGGGAATTGGACCTCCACCAGAACAGAGGAGGACAGAGCTTCCTGGATTGCCGTCTTCAAGCTGGTCTGGCAGCGTTAGCAACGGGATACTCATAGACGGGACTTATTTCCAAACCGCGAGCGACGCCAACAACGCGGCTCCGGCAAAACAAAAGCTGAGCGAGGCCTTGAGTCTTATCAGCCTGAGCAGGAGACTCCAGGGAGCTGCCATAGCAACAGACTGGGAAAACCATCAAGAAACGAACACTTCTGTAGGAGATAGAAGTGTTACAATGTCCGGTGGATTGTCGGAAGAAGGGAACCATTCAGAAGGTTTGACAGAGAAATGGTTGGGAAAAAAGAAAAGGAAAGAAGAAAGCAAAGAATCCCCCTCAGAATTATCAGATACCAGCAGCCCTTCATCTTCAATTACAGAAGCGGAGAATTCTAAAGATTCGGAATATGACAGCATGTCCAAAACTGAAACCGAAGAGTCCGATACAGAAAAGGACTTGAACACGACTGAAGATTCTGCTAGTGACGACGGGGAGAGCTCGGAAAACGAGTCGGATAATGAAAGCAGGAGGAGCAAAAGTGCCAAAAGACCCAAAACTTCGAGACGGCGTTCCCGCGCCACAGACGAGGAGAGTGAAAGAGAGAGCGAGGAGTCCGATGGGGAAGAGGGGGAATCCCCGCGCAACCATGACGACCTCTCGCCAATCATGGAGGACAGTGAGGAGGAGAGGAGCAGTGGAGAAGATGAGGACTGAGATGCGCCAACGATGATCCTAATGACCCTGAGTAAGGAATTGAAATGAGTAGATTGCTGTGATTTTCTGAGTGGGTTTTTCCTGTGTGGCTTGATTTATATATTTGAGGTTAGAGCTGCACAATATCCAGCATTTTATTCTGAAAGGTACTGCAATTCAGATTAAGCCGTTTTACAAATCAACATTCAGTTCACTGTGCACATACAGTATATAATAGAGACTTTGCAATTTGCAAAAATTCAAATTGCGGTTTTGGTTTGATTGCAATACTCTGTGCAGCCCTCTTTAAAAGTGTATCCTCCTCTGCCCTCTCTGCTCTAAAGCCTTTTCTTATCTAATCAGGCAGCTCCTTTCTTTATTCAGCCTTGTTATTACTGCTATTTTACACTGCTGAGTGCAGCTTTAGATTCCTCCGAACAGAACATTACTTTTTAAGGCTATGCGCTGACCTGACTTTGCACTTTTGTGTCTTGTGTTATTCTCTTCCAGTGACACCTCTGACACCTCATGGTTGAAATAGGACTCACTGTCCACATATGAGAGCGCAGGACGTCAGGGAGATGCCAATAAAACTTCTTCTTTTTATCTTTCTGCAGGGAAGAGGGAAGCGTCGGATCAAGTTGGTCTTAGATCGAGAGTACGAGACCAGTTCCACTGGGGAGGACACTTTACCGGAGACGCAGCGGAATCGAGTAGCAACCACTTTGAACAGTCACGCCAACGTCAACGGCAGCATCTACGTGGCACAGAACGGATCTATAATTCGAACCAGACGCACAGCAAACACTGCAAACACTACAAACACGCAGTCAACTAACAATAATCTAAAACTCCCCATCTCCCCCGTCTTCAGCTCGCGGCTAGCCAAGCACTTTAAAAAATTAGACAAAATGGCCGCCACGCTGGAGGAGAGGATCCCGCTAAGCATCCCGAGAACAGCGGCCGACGGAGGGTGCACGGTCCTACGCACCTTCCAGAGCTCGGGAAAGGCTTCTACGTTGGCCACGTCCTCCTTCTCCAACGCGGACAACACCAAGACTCTGAATGTGCTCAACACTCGAAACTCTAGCGCCTCTTTAGTCTCCACGAGCACCAGCAACACGGGCCCAGAGACTGCCGCGTCAAAGTCCAACCTCCTGAAGGCTGCGCAGGGCCCGCCGGCACAGACGGAGGAGAGGGGAGAGTTGAGAGCGGACGGGGAGAGAGAGTCGCAGGTGGACGGCGGCAACACCAGCGACGAGGGCGGCCTGGTGATGAGGGAGCCGCTGGAGTGTCCCTCTGATCGGACACAGTCGGACGAGGACGAGCTATGGATGGGCCCCTGGAACAACCTGCACATCCCCATGACCAAGCTCTGACTCACTGTGCCCCTCACTGTCAGGACTATTGCATAAAGATCATCCAGAATCGCCGCTGCAGACATGAGGAAATCACATAATCAGATTGTGCTCCGCCAAAAGGCCATTAGCATTACGCTAGCCAAAGAGTTTGATGAGGAGTTTTCACATGGGAACTAAAGTGATCGTCTTATTGTTTTGGAATACCTGGCCATCTTTTACTTTGATTTAAAATCCTAATTAATGCATATAAAAGAACATAAAAGTTTTGTTTACATATTTTCATAATCTGAATTTTATTTTAGCACATTGCTTTGATCAAAAACCTGAAATGGAAAAACAATACCCCATTTATAACATGTTCTGCATTCAAGAAAGATCCCAATTTATTAAAGATTCTGATCACCTTTGGGCGACGGGACGGACTATATTTGCTACAGAGTATTTGTACTGGAACATAAGATATAGAAAGTATGAACTTTTCTATGGCCCTTTAAAAGACTGGTGTCTTTGTATGGAACACACTTGTCCATTCAGTATTCAGCTACAGGTGCACTCACTGAATCTGCCTGGTTTCTTTGCATTGATGCATTGTCTTGTATTGCTCATCTAAACCTGCCTTTTTACTGTTGTCAAGGTGCTTGACAAACTTTATCCAAATAAAAGAATATTTCATTCACCTTAGTTAATTTATTGCATCGAATTGCCCTCCTACCCCATATGTGGACCGCTGGACTGCACATCCTATATAATACAGTACCTTAGAACTGAAAGGCCTAAACATATAGAAATGAAACACTAATATCTGCTGCTGTTGTAGTTTTTTTTTAAGGAGATCAGCTTACAATTGTGAAATGCATTATTTAAAACACAAGTTTAATGTAAATCCTTAGCCTTAATATTACCAAACATTCAATTCCAATTTAAAATTAAAAGCTAAATTCCAAACTTCTTACATGTTTAAAAATATAGGCCTGTAATAGACTGACAACTTGGTGCAACTGCTGTAAAAAAAAAAAAAACTTTCAATATCGGTCAAAACTATCCGTAACGCTTATGGTCATTGGTCAACCCAAACCCCAAAAATCAGCAATGACTATAGGAAATGTTTTGAATATTAAGGCAAACATTGTTTCTAGGCCTAAGTGGGCGGCTCCAGCTCTGTAGTAGCAGTTAAAAGGTTCTGGGACTCTGTATCATTAGTCCCTGGTGTCTCTGCATCTTCGGAATTGTCCATTTCTGCTTCAGAGTTTGCGGACGGTTCAGAAGAAAGTTCTGTACTTGTCCGAGTCTCTCTAGCACCAGCTGCTCCACTAGTTCCATTAATCTCTTTTTTTTTTGCCATGGCAACACAGTATGACGTTGTGATGCCCATTGTGGAGAGCGTATTAAATACAGCTTTCTTTATGCCACCACCACGTGAGATTATGTTGTTAACGTGATGGGCAAAGGCTGCCATTCGGGACAATCTGCCTTTTAAAGCTACACAAATTGAAGCACAAGCAGCATCTGAATTATAGTTAGTGATGGTGTTAAAAATTGACAACAAAAATGGTGCCATGCGCTCAAGGTCCAAAATCAGATTATTAAACGAAAAAGACTTGAGGTCGTCCGGTGAGGTTTTCCACAACATGAAGTCATTCTTGGGGTTTGCAAGCCTCTGACATTGTTCATTGATGGCAACAAGAATCTTTGATTTTATCTCCTCAAAAAGATCTTCATGTGCTGCAAGTAAGTTTGCTGCAGTTCTCCAGTTTTGGTTGGCAATGTTTTGAATGATTCCTGCTTCACGTTCAGAGGGAATTTTCACCTCACTTCTGGTTGAGTAGGAGGTAATAACCTGGGGAAAAATAAGAACAATTTGAATATATTACTCACATTAAGACATTACATTTACAGTGCCTCTCGAAAGTACTAATACACAAGTAACAGACAACTGTGGACTGAAAGCAAAATTATACATGATTTTGTTATTATTTTTAAAATAGAAAAGCATTCATACACAGCTTTTTTCTGAGTGCATTAAATTGCCTTTAAAACATTCCTATTGTCTGCTGAATGTTCACACCTTGCCCTAATGATTAAATAGAGGCCACCTGTGTGTAATCTACTCTCAGTTTAATTACAGCTGTTCTGTGAGGGCCTCAGAGCTATGGTCAGAGGGTATTGGTCACTAAACAACATCATGAAGGACAAACAGCACACCAGAGAGGTCAAATCCCATTTGAAGTTTGCCAGAAGTCATATGGGGGACACAGCTCCATGTGGAAGAAGGTGCTTTGATCAGATGAGACAAAAATTGAACTTTTTGGCCCAAATGCAAAACGTTATGTATGGCCCAAATCTAACACTGTTCATCGTCCTGAGTGCACCATCCCCAGTGTCAAATATGGTGGGGCGAGCATCATGCTATGGGGCTGCTTTTCTTCAGCAGGGACTGGGAAGATTGTCAGAATAGTTGGGAAGATGGATGTAGCCAAATACAGGGACATTTTGGAGGAAAACCTGCTAGAGTCAGCAAGAGAATTGAGGCTGGAGCGAAGATTCACCTTCCAGCAGGACAATGACCCTAAACACAAAGCTAAATCTACAATGGAATGGTCTAAAACAAAACATTCATGTAATCGAATGGCCCAGTCAAAGTCCAGACCTAAATCCAATAGAAAATCTGTGGAAAGACCTGAAAACTGCTGTTCACAAACGCTCTCCATCTAATTTGACAGAGCTTGAGTTGTTTTGTATAGAGGGATGGGCTAAACTTTCAGTCTCTAGATGTGCAAATCTTGTAGAGTCATACCCCAAAAGACTTGCTGCTGTTATTGCAGCAAAAGGGGGTTCCACAAAGTATTAGCTCATGCTCTACTTGTACATTCCCGACTTTTCGGTTTTCTATTTTTGAAAAATAACAGAATCATGTATCATTTTGCTTTGACTTCACAGTTGTCTGTTACTTGTGTGTGAACTTTCAGTAAAAAAATCAAAATAAAATCTTTATGTTTATGGTTGTAAACATAACAAAATGTGCAAAAGTTCAAGGTGTATTGGTATCGTAGGCAAAGATTCTTCAGTCTTCATCTGTACTCTGTAGTTGAAGTGTAGGACGTTTCATTCTTACTCCAAAGATCGTCATCAGCTACTGAAGGCCTAGGGCACGCTGTGGGTTTATAAAGCCAGTGAACCAGCAGGAGGAGTCAGCCTCTAAGCCCCTCCTCTCTTAGCGCTAAAAGTACTTGCTAAAGTTGCTTTACAAGGGTCCATTGTCTCCCCTGAGTTACTCTCTAAGTCGTTGATACTGCCTATGGCCCTGCTGCTCCCAGGAGTACAGGCTCATTTGCATGACAACGAGTCGGTTTCACTCTGAGCGACAATGGACCCTCTTCAAGCAACTTTAGCAAGTACTTTTAGCACTAAGAGAGGAGGGGCTTAGAGGCTGACTCCTCCTGCTGAGTCACTGCCTTTATAAACCCACAGTGTGCTCCAGGCCTTCAGTAGCTGACGATCTTTGGAGTAAGATCGAAACGTCCTACACTTCAACAGAGTACAGATGAAGACTGAAGAATTTTTGCCTATGATGGACAACTCCTGTACGACTGAGAACCTACACAAAGGTGTATTGGTACTTTCGAGAGGCACTGTATGTGCAAAATAGAGTATAAGAGCCTTTAGTTGTTTTCACCCTCATAAACCGGAGCTGCCAGTGTATGGGCAAGGCAAGTTAAATGTCTTGCCAAAGACACACTGGAAGCATGTATTAGCAGTCGGTCCCGATTCCAATTATGACTATAGTATAAAAACACACTCTATGGTGAAAACAATTGGATGCCGTCTATGGTGCCGCAGATATTTGCATATTTTTTCGTCGGCCCGATATGGAAAAATCCCCCGCCGATATTTTTTTCCCAGTTAACTGCTGTTTGTCTACAGCGCACTTGAGCCAGCAGCAGCAGCGCAGATAAGCAGCGGATTTGACTGGGGCAACAGGACATAGTTATAACTCATTTCAGCACATTTGATTTTCAGTAAATTCAAATGTGCTGAAATGAGCTATAACTCTTTATAAATAAAGGATTTCCAACACAAATTCACAAAAAATGACCAAGAGGAAGCAGGATTTTAATATGCGCCCTCAGCAGGACAATGTCAGGGTAAAGGCAGGGTTTCATTCCAAATATCCTGACATTACCAGGAGAATGTCCTGCTGAGGGCGCATGTGTGTATTTGGCTCAGGTGAGTGGGTCTTGCTATTGCTTTTAAACATTGATATTAATATCTGCAAATATCGGATATAGGCCACAGCAGCGAGGCAAATATTGGATATCGATATAGGCAGAAAATGTTCATATCGGACCATCCCTACATTCGGGGACATTGTCGTTTTGCCCACTGTGGATTTTATTCTTCAGATGTGTTATAGGTGCCCCAGTGCATCTAGTTTTGATCAATTTTAATGTACTCAAATCTCATTAATGGTTTTATGTTGACTGGTCCTAGGTCTAGAATAACTGTGCTTAACTTTCCTATGGTGTCAAAATTAGATATTAAACATGAAGCAGCAAGTAACTTCTGGCCAAAGTAAATAAGTAACAAGGCTAGAGCTATTATTAACCTTTCCGAACATCCAGACATTTCCCCATAACAATGCAACGCCACAAAGTGTCGGTGAAAACAAAACCGATATCTGTTTATATCGCAGTTTTGCCTCATAGTCAAACAACATTTCATCACAATTTAACATCACAAAGATCCTCTCAAACCAAATGATAACCTCAAAGTCCAATGCATTTCAATGGCGGAGAGCAGTGTTTTCACCGACGCCTGATGTGTGACGTAATGTCGTAAAGGTTAATTGGCTACACCAGCCTTTCACAAAGTTACCTGTGTGACACTTCGCCTGGTTAGCCGATGAGAGCGGATCTTCTTCTGGGCCCTCGCCACATGCCCCGCTGGTTCTGATGAAGGTGAGCGCTCGCTTTTGTCACAGCTGGATTCAAGTGAAGCTGCGTGGTTTCTTCCTTTTCTTTCCACTTGCGGAACAGAGCAAATTCCCGTTCAAAACGTCCCACGGTTTTTAAACAAGCTTTGCACGCACGAGTCGATTTACTCTTGTTGCTGGAACACACCAAACCCATTACCGCCAATCTATCTGCTAAAGACCGTGGCTGCAGCTTACTCCGTGCAAAAATCTGTGTCGTGTGGGTTAAGACGCCATGTCTTCCTCTCATGTTTTTAGAGCAAAAACGACACAGATCATTCACAGGGGTCTCATTCTGTGCTTGTCCTTCGTTTACTTCTACTAATACAAGTTTTTTGTCTTTTTCTTCTATGATAAATTGGCGAATATCTCCGTTGCACGCCATCCTGTTGATTTTAACCGCCTTTGCTACGTCACGTCCGTCAGGTGGCTGATTGGTTTAGTTCGCATGTTTGCTCCGCCCATAATACGAAACATAACATTATTATTATTATTATTTTATTATTATAAAGTACAAAGTCTTGATGAGGTAGAGACATGGATCTTCCATGGGTATAGAACAGCGGTGTCAAACTCATTATGGTTGTGGGCCGAAATTCACCTACGATGGCAGGTAGCGGGCTGCATATTATAACAGTACTCTGTCAAAACATTATGTCTATAAATTAATAATAATTAGAACTGTGATAATTCAGCACATTTGATTGACATTTTAAAATGGGTCAACGCTCTACAGGACTGTAGTCTAATAAATAATAATAATAATGGCATACTCTTGTATTACAAGCCTGTGTCACCAGGGGGCCGTAAAACACTATAAACAACCCTTTTACCAGTGACAGAACAGCTTTTATAAAAGTACAGTGTCAGTGCCCTCTGCTGGACAGGTGTGGAACCATTTTTAGATGTTGGCTACCTCCTAGTGGCTGGAGTTAGCATTTTGGTTATTTCTTTAAACATCCATAACTGCACACAGGAATGGACTAGAGCAGGCATCTCCAACCAGTAGCTCACCAAACCTTTTTCCATTTCTACAGATGTATTTTTTTGTTCTGAACAAAACATCTACAAACATTTAGGTGAATAGACCATACACTGCATGAACTACAAATCAAGCACCGGTTTAAATTACTTTATTTCAGAATCCCTGAACAGAAATGGATATTTCCACATCAGCGGTCACTAATTTGCAACTCTGGAATAGTTTGCTGCATAAAACACGTATGTCAGTAGCTGTATCTGAAAGCACAGAGCCATTAATGGGTCTTAGGGCTTAAAGGGTTAATATTCTATAATTTGAGTGATTTAAACTAATCAACATATATACTTTTTGCAGTGTAGCAAGGTATAAATTGGAAACTAACAGTTACTAACTAGTAATCTTCTTTTGTTGTTGTGAATTTCCCATGTTTCTTTGAAGCATAAGTAGCTCTCTGCCATTTTTGTTACGCAAAAGTAGCTCACGGGGTAGAGAAGGTTGGAGACCCCTGGGCTAGAGACTTGCTTCTTTTTTTGACGTGCTCAGAAATTTGTAGTCACGGGCCAGGTGAAATCATCCTGGAGTTTGACACCTCTGGTATATAGAACATACAAAAAAAAAACTTGGATTTGAGAAGTTTCAATGAGCAAAAACATAATTTGAATTCATATACGTAACAGAATCTTTATACTGTGGTCGATGTGCTTGACAAACATTATCCAAATAAAAGAATATTTCACTCACCAGTTAATTTATTGCATTGAATTGCCTCCCTAGCCCATATTTGACCCCTGTAGAGGGCTTCTTGATCCAAGACCATAGCAGCACTGCCAGTAGAATAAATGAACACAATTATACATTTTAACGAAAGAAATTTATTTGTAATTTAGTATATTAATTTTATTTTGTAGCTATGGCTAAAGGCACATGACCAAAGGATCGAGAGGTTGACCAATGTAATATATTGGTATGGGTATTTTACAGTATCAGCTATTGGCCGTTATAATGCAGATATAAGGCCAGTGTTTTTTCATGTCGTGGATGTGCAGTCCTGAATCTGCAGCGGCTCCGGTCTGCAGGTTTACCACTGCTGTAAACCTGTAGACCACTGCTGTAAACCTGTAGACCACTGCTGTAAGCTTGTAGACCACTGCTGTAAACCTGTAGACCACTGCTGTAAACCTGTAGACCACTGCTGTAAACCTGTAGACCAGAGGTTTACAGCAGATTCATGACCGCAGGACTGCACATCCTATATAATACAGTACCTTAGAACTGAAAGGCCTAAACATATAGAAATGAAACACTAATATCTGCTTTTTAAGGAGATCAGCTTACAATTGTGAAATGCATTAATTAAAAAACAAGTTTAATGTAAAATCCTTGGCCTTGATATTACCAAACATTCAATTCCAATTTAAAATCTAAATTCCAAACTTCTTACATGTTTAAAAATATAGGCCTGTAATAGACTGACAACTTGGTGCAACTGCTGTATATGCAAAAGGGCTACAAATTGTAATTATTACAAAAGGTGATGCTCATATAATAAGAAAATTGCCCAAACAAAGAGCCCCCTGCTGTCACCGTTCAATACTGACACATTTTGCAGCGTGGAAGCATTTAAAAAAAACAAATAATAATCTTTCAATATCGGTCAAAAATATCAGTAACGCTTATGGGCATTGGTAATCGACTATAGGAACTGTTTTGAATATTAAGGCAAACATTGTTTCTAGGCCTAAGTGGGCGGCTCCAGCTCTGTAGTAGCAGTTAAAAGGTTCTGGGACTCTGTATCATTAGTCCCTGGTGTCTCTG
>OMNZ01016211.1:0-23921 GCA_900303255.1 Lesueurigobius sanzi
GTGCCAAACGTACATGTGGTGGGATGTTGTAATTGCACCATAGCAATGTCCATGGATCACAGCACTGAAGTTGTTCTGCCGTGAGCAGGGCGGGTGTGAGTTAACTCTTTGGGGGCCCCTGCCAATTTGGGGGCCCCAAGCAGCTGCCTGCCTTGCTTAATGGCAAGGGATGCCTCTGCTCATGGTTAGTGGTTGTGTGAAGCCATTTATTTATGATTTGAAATCATACTGAAACAGAAACTACTCCCCGATCTAACGTTCACATGACCTTCAACAACTGCCAGGAAAATAGTTCAGGAGCAAAGAAAAACTCACTTCAGCTGAATACAGGACTCTGACAAAATGGGACTCTCTGAAAAAATGTGATAAGAATATGTTACTTTTGATTGGGGACATTTGGCTAGTTTCTAGTTGAAAAGCGTAAACAAACAGGTTTTTTTGACAATACATGGCTTCACGCAACCACTAACCATGAGTGAAATAAAGGTGTTTGTGTTATCATTCATATTAAGTTTACATACCCTGACATTCTGCTAGAGTATGTAAACCTTTGAGCACAACTGTACCACAGTTCTCAACATATTTTGGTCTTGTCGAAACTAGCATTATTGTATTACCTGTAAAAGAAATTTGCAGTTATGACTGAGCTTTAAGTGACTAAAGCTAGGTGAGCTTGGGGTTGCTTTGGTCAGGTTAGGATGTTTTATTTTTTATCTTTGGAGAATGAAAAAAAAACCTTACACAACCTGTCTGTTGACTGGATTAGAGGGCAGTGGAGGTGAACGTTTAGTCAGCTGCATTTGTGTTAAAACATCTTAAAAAGGCTTCAAATGTTGCTGTAGCGGCGCTTTCATTTTATTTTCATCTTTGTGAGATGTTTTGTCGATTTTAAAACATTTTGATTTTCTACTTTTGCATGGGAGATGGAAGTCCGGGCACCACTTATACTTGAGCATCTGAATCATTTTTTATGTGCATATTAATAAACAGTGTGTACGTGTGGGGTGCCACTTTCCCTAGCGTACGTTCCTCTCATTTAGGGCGGGAAGGCAATCCTCACCGCCACACGAGAGTATATATGGCATGCAGGCATCCGGATGCATTGTGCTACGCGATCACACATTGCATTTCACACTTAGGAGGTCCTCTGAGACGTCTGTACTGATAGCTGAGGTTGTGTGTGTCCTGTGGGTGCGGCAATCTCAGTCCCCTACTACACGAACAAAAGGAGTCTGACCTCTACCCTCAGTATTTTTGGTCTATACCAGACATTACTGTATGTCTGACTACTGTGTTAGTGCCAGACTCAGGAAAAATTAGGTACTACAAGTATGTGGTAATTTGATTCTAGTTTATTGTAGTTTATTTTGCAATTCAAGTTCAGTGTCTAAGCACCACATAGACTATGACTCACTTTACCTTTATAGCATAAACATAATGACGCACAATAGTTTTTAATTGTGCCTTCTGTGGTTTACTAGTGATATGTGTTTGCTTTAGGCTAATCTGGAGTGAGGGAAACACCCAAGCGTCAGGCCAGTTTTATTGTTGACTGAGCTACTCATAAAACTGTCAGGTTTTAATCTACAATTGTGTGCAGGTTCTTCCAAGTCTATTTTAAGCACATGTGTTACTCGAGAGTGAGATCCAGTTTAGGTTGAGGGAACCATGCGCTTGTCTTGGTGTCTGGGTGTCACAGAGTGCACACAGACGACAGGCTGGATCAGGTTTGATAACCTAGTGTAGCAGGTTGAGATGAGAGCTCTGTCATCACTCCAGTCTATACTCACACGTACAGCGCACTGCTTACTGACTGATTCAGAACATCAAAAAACAGTTAGTTTCAGCCATACAGCCCATATTTATTATTAGACACATAGCAGTGACATAAAACTAGGTAATTGCGAAGTATTTGTAGTAGACAAAATAGTTTTGAATTGTGAGTAAATTTATGGTCGTATATCTTGTGTGGTCATCTTGATATTGATGCTCTCTAAGAAATCTTGTCCATTAGATATCCCCTGTATATTTTAGTATAAATATTTAATACATATCATGCCTATTTATGTTTTGCACTGTGGGATACTTAATGCTATTGCATTCCTCTACAGGGGTCATGTTATACACAAATATTGATTTGCTCAGTGTTATCAAGTTTCATAATGACTGTTACGGTTTCAGGTCAAATTGCTGTTCATTCAATACAATCAGTAAAAACAGGGTCAAACACTGTGTCTATTTAGAGTTACGTGCAAAAAACACAATAAAAGCACTCAAATGCGCTTCTCGTGAAAGTGACTCTAATCTAACTATGATGACAAGTGGCTTGGATTAGACATAAACGCTCCAGTCAAGTGGCTTCACGCCTCTTCCCTATTCCAATGATTAAAGCCCATGTGGACAGTTTGCAGCTTGGCGAGGGTATGACATGTGGTCACAGTGTGTGGTGACTATTACATGTCGCTTGTATCACTGGGCCATGGGGCAGCAAGGCGGAACTAACAGATACCAGTATCGATTTTTCCATCGCACTATTTTAGGATGTCGATGGTTCCTTCTGTCATTATGTAAATTGATGAGCATGCATTTACAGTCATTAAACTTTATTATGGACAATTTAGAAAAAGTAGTTCATGACCTTGTTTGTCTAACCCTCTCTGTAGTAAGAAGTCGGGAGTGTCATGCGGATTGTATTCTGCGAGGTTGTTTTTGTAACTACAACACAATATGAGGAACTAACCAGGCATGCCGATTCAAATACAACATGCAGGCTATTTGAAGTAAAAGAAGAAAGACCCTTCCTGTGTACAGACCCCTAACCTCACCTTAGTGGAGTTATGTTTGTGTTGACTTTTCCACACTCTGTACTGCTGTCTTTTCTGTGAAAGTCATAGTGATATGAAATAATGTTTTAACTCTTGAAATGAGAAGACGGCTAATGTTATGGGGTGTAAGCATAAGTGCACTATGCAGTTAGAACAGCATGTCTTTGTGTCTCCATCCACTATTGTATTGATCAGGCTGTACTTTTGGAAGCCTATAGACAGTAATGCGGAGCGCGCTGGGTCAGAGTACTGGCTGTGTGCAGTGTGATCTCAGCAGGCTGCAGCTCTGCTCCTCTGAGCCAGAGTGAAGTCCAGGACTGTTTGGCTTGGCTTCACTCTCTGTTTAATCAGCCTGTTTCTGGAATACTCACTGACCGGTGCACTGGCCAAATGTACCTCTCACTTTGCAAATCATAGTCATATTTTAAAATCATGGTCAACGTTCACATGACTTACTTAGTAACATTTTCTAAATAAAATATTTGTTTTAATTGTTGCAGTTAAAAGGCACTTTGTGGATTTGCCAGTGTTGCTCCTGGCCTCCAATTGATTGGTGTTCACTGACCATTGGTCAATAATGCTTTTAACATCTATAGTAGAGTGCACTAATTGTAACCTGTCTTAGCTACATAAGAAATAGGACATCAGCTTTCGTTAGTGCTGCATAATCCAGCAATGAGTATAGAGGGTGCTCTGTCCAGAGAGGAAAACATCCTGTCATGTGTTTGCATTCTGTGTTCCACATACAACTCTGATATTATTACAGAAGATAGAGGCAACCTTGTATTTTATTTGTAGTATTAGTGTGTATCACATTTATCCAAATACTAAGGGTCACAAGCCTTTTTACTCTTTTTGCCCAGCCTATACCTGGATAAACATAGATCTATCTAGCATCTATCTATTGCATTAAAGGTATATATTGTGTGGTAAACCAAGATTAGAAAAAGGTTTACTATGACTGAATAAATTGGTTAATTCATACAGAAAAGAATATTTGAAGATTACCGTGCATGTTTGATTTAAAAATAAATAGCAGGATGTAGGTTCTTAAGCAATTTGTGATCATTTGGACCATAAAAGATAATAATTTGCTTGTGGATTAGCAGCTCCACTGATATGATCTCATAATTTCTGAGGTAATATGTATTATGCGTATGACTGATTGCAAGTGAGTGATTACTACTCTTGGGCTACAACGTGGATTTATTGTTTTAAGTTTCTTCTATATCAGACAATAAGGTAAGTGATACCTTATTGTCTGATAAAGAAGAAACTTAAAACAGTAAAGTAACTAGAAGACAAGATGAACACCATTCAGAAAAAAACATGGATTTATGTCTGGGTATGAGCAGCTCAGCAGGTACTTTCCAGGTCTGTTTACTAACCTATATTCCTTCTCCTCCTGCCGTCCTGTTATAGCCCTGATCCCTCTGATCATCTTATTCCTCAATCTATTTCTCTTGGCCTGTGTCCTGCCATGCCCTTGACTTACAGCCTTATTGGAACTCATCTTAGTGACCCCGCAAAACACATCACAGGCTCATTGTGTGCTACTCTGTATTATTTGATAAGGAGAATAAGACATTATTTGTTAGATATGGCAAGGCACATTAGGTCGCTGCCAAATTGGATGGATTTGAGCTAGTTTGACATAAGCCGAATCGGGATGCATGTCCAAAGCTGCAATATTTTGTAGTGTGCTTCCAGTCTGTTGTCCGTGATTCTGTCAGTAGTGTTTCAAAAAGAGGCAGGCACCAAAAAAACAAGCAGGCACAACGCTTTGTTTATATGTTTATACGATTTTTGGCAGGCTTGTAATTTTCCAAGTCCACTATAGGTGATAAGACTTTGAGACTCTGGGGCCTTAACAAGATTACTCCTGCCACTTGACTGTCATGGATTAAGAAGCTTCTATTCTGACCTGTATGTGCTATGTGTATGTCCAACAGTGCACCTCGTCAAAAAACAAAAAAAAAAAAAAAACTGTAGGCCAGCCTGAGAAAGGGTGTGCTTATACGTGACACGTGGAAGTCTCATTCCACAGAACAAGTTTAAGCAGAGTGTGAAGACAGACAGTAGAGTAGGCATTTGAGTTCACTGTTCCCAGATTTGCCAGAATCTCATTTTTTGGTTTTTGATTTTGTTCAAATGCGTAGAACAAATTTATTTATATACATATATATATATATATATAAAATAATGACTGTAGTTTCTAAAACAGGTATGTTATTACACACTTCTGCTGTTTTCTTCTCTTCCTGATCATTATCATCAGTTCTTCCTGTGCAGCTTTTACTCCAGAGCCCAGGGCACTTCACATTCCCGACATAACCTGCTGTCACCACAGCTGACATCACATGACCTCCACATTCATGATCATGATTGGAGGCAAGATGTCAACAAGTATGATGCAAGTGCAGAAATATAGAGCAACAAATGCAGCAAAACTGTCTACCACTGGACCCCAAGGGACAGCCCAGTCTCACCAATCTCCATAGACCAAAGGCACGGGGCACAAAATACAACACACAGGAATCAGAATCTAAAGGCTCGTTTAGAGAAAGACCACAGAACGAAAGGAACAGGTTTAACCACACACTCAAAATTGCTATTTGTAAACGTATTTCAACAATAATGAATTATATATTTATATAACTGCAAAGTGAACATTGGTCTCAAACTAAAGATTCCACTGAGATAGCTGTTCTCTAACACAATTACATCCAAAGGAGTGTTTAGGCTGCCCATTGTGTCATTTTGAAATTTTCTGAAAGGTTTTGTTATGTGATTGATTTGTTTTGCAAATGTTGCTCCATATGTGCTTTGTTTACTTTTCATACTTTCTTTTTCTTCTACTCTACTCTTCAGGTTCATGCAGTAATGAAGCATTTTATATAAAACTTATATCTCACAGATTCTACTGAAAGCAATTCCCCTAATGATAAAAAAGTTAACTATTAATTGGTTTACATATAACTCTCTGCCCCTTTATCGTGTCCATTAACAGTAATGAGTCAACTGCAGCTGGGCACAAGAAGAAGTGAGAGTAGATAAGCTAAGCTACAGATACGCTTTCAGTAAACAATATATCTAGCCCGCTCCCTCAGCTTCTATAGACCCTTTTGCTACTTACATCGACATCAGCTGGAGGCAGGAAGTGAGCAGGAAAAGTTTTAACTAAAACTAGTGATTATAAGTGTAAAACTACAAGTATAAAATGTGGTCCTGTTGTTGCTTAAGGAACAAGAACAAGAGGAATGACATTTAAGACGATAAAATAAGGTTTTATCTGATATTTCCAACAACAGTTAGACATTTGTTTATCGTTACTATGACAGGAGCTACAATGGAAATATACAGGGATCTAGCTTTCTGCATCCAGCTAAGCTCGGACTGTTTACAAACAATGAAAGGGTCTATAGGCCTTTCAGTACAGACTCTTAATGGGAACCCTGTCTCACTGCTGAATAATGTTTTTCACTTTCACACATGCACATCATCAGTTCCTGTAAATAGGCCCTGGCTGGTACAGGACACACTGCGTTTCATGCCAGAGCGGCGACTCTGGCAACACTGTCTCTGACACTCAACAGGGGAGAGGCAGGGCCAGAGATTTAAAGGATAGAGGGAAGTCCAGTCCCAGAAAGGGAGATTGTACATATGGGGCCTAAATCTGTCTTTGGATTATTAAGGCTGACTGGTTCTCTCAGTCGTCTTTGCATGCTTTCTCTAGTTGACTTTCAATTAAACATTTCTTTTTAAGATTTAAATTTTCTTCTGATTTACAATAATTGGCATACAGTATTTTGGCTTATTTTCTGGCAAAGGCCCCTGCCTCCGATCTGCTCACTTGGGCCCAACCGAGTGAATACAGAGAAACAAAGATCGACATTTGATTTTGTTGCGGGTACTGATTATAATTCCGGGATAAAAGGGGTACACCCTTTGTGATGTTCTGTGACTGAAAATGTTAAAACAAAAAAAAAGTTTGGTGGTGTCCTCTATAGAGCTAATGACCTCAACCTCTGCTTATGATGCATGCTTGAAGGTAGAATGTAATCTTTGATACTGCTATCGGGACAGGGTGCTGAAGACCCACTGCAGTCTGACCTACTTGTATTGGGCCTGTATGCAGCGTGTGTGTGTTTGTTTGGGACACTGTGTGTACAGGTCTTAGTGGACGCGTGTAGTGTGAGAAGCTGTGTGTTTTGACAGCTTTAGAGCAACTACAGTGCGAGTGTCGGAGCAGGGGTGTGCTGCGCCATTGAATAAGGCGAAGGGGTCAGAAGAAGGCCAAGAGGAGGAGTGTGATGATATAATATTTAGAAAAATGTCATGATTTTGTTAGACATCACGCATAATTCTTGGTTAGTGTCATGGTAAATGGTTAAATTAGCCTGGTGTTGCCGTACAGTGGTTTACAAACTGGGAGTAAAATAGAAAAGCTTGAATGCATTATTAAAACATAGATGGAATTATCTCTATTGAAAATAAATAGTTACTATCTGAATAAGCCACCACTGGTACACGTCGCATACTACACAGAACCACAGCAAGAGTGTTCGATGTATTTACCATTTGTGATCGTCGAGAAGATGTTGTTGTCTGTGTAGGTTCTCAGTCGTACAGGAGTTGTCCATCGTAGGCCCAGATTCTTCAGTCTTCATCTGTACTCTGTAGTTGAAGTGTAGGACGCTTCGATCTTAGTTCAAAGATCGTCATCAGCTTAATAACGACTTGAAAACGCTTGTGGGTCTCTTAAGAGTAAACCAGAAGGAGGAGTTAACCTCAGTCCCTCCTCTCTTGGTGCTAAAAGTAGGAAAACATCTTAGCCTATCCATACTTAATAGGGCTTGTTACCTCTGTATTGTCTCACCCTGGGCTAAATTCTAAGGCTGTTGACACTTCCCACTTCCAGGCTCATTAGCATGACAGTGGAGATGGTTTCACTCTATGGTTGTTATTGTCAATCGGTTTCTGTCTCAATATTTTTTATTTTATATTATTGTTTCGCTATATCTATATAGCTAAATCCATAGCAAAATCTAATTTATGAAGTCCCTGAATTCCCAATTTCTGAATTGGCTTGGTTGCCACAATGGTTTCCAAGTGCATTTTTCAGTTAGAACATGGACGGTGGGACAAATTCCTGCTAAAGCTGCTTTGGGTTTGCTAATAATGTGAACGGTAGAAAAAGGAAAGGAATATACCGCACAAAAACTTACCTCATCATCAAAGCTCTAATGTGAAGCCAGTTTTTGTGCTGTATATTACTTTTCTTTCCTACTGTTCACTTTATAGACCCTTTCGCTGCTTACGTCATCAGTGGCATCAGCTGGAGGCAGGAAGTGAGCAAGAGAAATGAGATTAAACTAAAACTGTTGATTATAAGTTAAAAACTATAACTACAAAATGTGGTCCTGTTGTGGCTTAAGGTGCAAGAACAAGAGGAACGACATTTGAGACGATAAAATAAGGTTTTATCTGATATTTCCAATAACAGTTAGACATTTGTTTATCGTTACTATGACAATAGCTGCAATGGAAATGGATAGGGATCTAGCTTTCTGCCTCCACCTAAGCCTGGAATGTTTACAAACAATAAAAGGGTCTATTAGCAGCCCTTTAATGCAAAACTGAGCACAGCTGTAACAGGAATTTGTCCCACCGTCCATGTTCTAACTGCAGAATGCAACTGGAAACCATGGCAAACAAGCTAATTCAGAAATTGGCAATCGTATTAGCCTATTCTTTATCAACAGCAGGATTGCACTTATTATTTTGTGAATGCATGTGAGGTGTTTGCATCCTGCGTGCACTTGTACCCGTTTGAGAGAAGCGTGTAAATGAATTTAAATGTTTTTGGTCTCACCCTGGGAGCTGTTTGTCTGAGAGTTCCTTGGTGCCCATGCCAGAGGGTGACCTCAGCTCATTCTCCCAACTTTAATCTCGGCAGAGCGCAAATGCTGAGGGAGTCGGCTTCCCACACAGTTAATGAAAGAGCGATAAAGCTTGTATACAAAGATCCACAATGACTCCATACTACTGTAGCTCAACAGGCCAGACATCACCTCAGCCTGTCCCGCTTGAGAATCCCTGTCCAAGTACATCTTTTGGACAAAGGGGCTGCCTCTCTAGATTTCTATGAGCTTTTAGTGGCAGCGCAATAGAACCCCTGTTTACTTCTGCAGCATTCCAGCCCATCTTTCATGCTGCTTTATTCGAACTATGCCAGGCCGAGCAAAGGGCACTGTTTTCTCAGGGTCTTGGTCCCAGCTGAAAAAAGAAACATACACATAGTACTACTACCTTATTGAGAGTGTTATTTCCATGGCCACTGTTATATATTTGCCCTGTCCTCATACAACCTTTCATTGATTGGGTATAAGTCACGCAGTGGAGATGACCTATTTAACAACTCCGACATATAGACGAGAAGGGTTTTTCATTGTCTCCTTTGTTTTTTTTGCGACCAGTTCCCGTCTTAGCCAGCAGATGTCTGTCTTCAGTCTTCTGAAGGAAAGCTAGGTCAGACAGCCCAGAGACTGTTAAATGCCCCAGCTGGGGCGATGGATCAACACTAGGCTACTGTGTTGTAATTAGAGATATAATATGATATAACTCACATCTTCATTGCCTAACTGTTAAAAGCATTGAGTCATGCATGAGTAATTCAATATTAAAATGAATTATAATAATATTGCATTATGTTAAATTGTTATTTGCAGATTAAAACTAAATTATTTGGTGCTGATGAATAAAACATGGATGTTATCTGAATGATTACATTTTTGGGCAAAATAGAAATGTAGGAATATGAAGGACAACTTTTCAAAGAAAAACAAAACAATACAAAATAGTACATAAAAAAAGAAACACACACAAAAACTAGCTGCCTAGAAATATGTTGCTATGTGTGGTGTCCTCTTGTTGCTATGCTTGCACACCCAGAATAACCATGGACGCAATATGGTCTAACCTTGCCCACTATAAATGCAATTTCACAGAAAATACTTACTTTTACTTTAGCCACCATACTTTAGGCAAGTGTAAAGAATTTCAGTTTGGATACAATAGACTGAATATAAAAGTTATATGATAGGAGAACCACCATCCCACATTGACATAACGAATGCGTGCCCTCATTCCCTCGATGATTGTTTTGTATCAAGTTGAGGAAAGAAAGTCACATCGGAGTTAACGAGGGCACGGGCGCGTGGAGGTCCTCCCTAAACAAAGACAGCGCGTGCTTTTCGGACAGTGTGGGGTTAACGGGACGAGAGTGCAGTTTCAGGGCGGAATCATACAGCCGTCTGCTTGACATGATTGGCTGTCGTGTTGTCATCACTTGATACGCATTTAAGTGTCATCCAAATGCTCATTGTAAACAAGCCCATGAAACGAACTAACCTTTTAATGTGCGCCAAAATTGGGAAGGAGTCAGTCAGTGCCACTTAAACAATAACGCGTTGTATGCCACACTTGGTAGGGTAATGTTATGAGGCAGAGACGGCAGTGCAATGTAAACCAATTGGGTACGTGTCGTGTGTACGGCGCATTGCTATGTACGGTTAGATTTAATAAGCTTTATTCGTGTTTTCATTATTGTACTTTTTACGCGCATGGCTTATCGGTTTTATTTTAACTCAATGTGCGAAATTCGGCGACTAAATCTTGCAGTAAGTATTTTTTTTTTGCGTTTACATTAAGCCAACCTTTTTATTGAGTCTATTTTTCTGACCGCACTTAAACGCAACAAAGGAAGAGCGGGCCGTCTTGTGGTCGTGACGCGCAGACTTGGAGGCGTGTCTTCGGTGAAATCAGCTGGGGAAACAACAACAAAAAGGGGTGGCTCAGTCTAGACCACGTACAAGCCACAAAATGATCCAATGTGTTTATTAATATAGTTTCCGCGCAACAGCTAATTAACGCACCAGAGAGTTTTGCACCAGACCGGAACAGGATTAGGCCTATGTGCTGCTGAAGGATGTGAAAGGGCACATGAGGTCCCTCATTGCGCGACGTTTGCAGGCTTAACGTGCTCTTTTTGACCAAAACCGAATCGACTCTTTCTTCTTTTTCCTTGCCTCTTTGTGCTTTGTCCGCTTACGGGACAGGCTAAATCACCAGCAGAGTGGCATGTGGGTCAACTCCGGAACCGTCGGAAGGTAGGGACTCCTGCACAATGAGTAGGTCACATGCCGTACATTGCATGGTACAATGTGCACAAAGCAGCAGCCTATTCCCCTATATAGTCTCGCCTTGTCTTATCGTCTTTTATTTACACCATGATGCCATCTCAGATTGTGGCTGCAGCTTCTCCATGAGTTCAATGTCGTGTTTAAGAGGCATGCAGTTTATACATGTTTTACTCACATCGAGGGATTATTTTAATCCCACATGTGAGTATTATGGTAGAGTAATTGTTACTGTGGCATTTTGCCTGTGCGTTATAGTGCAGCAGATGGGCTTGGCACGTTACGCAAGACCGAAGCAGTACAATGAGGATGTAGGCAGACACCCACCTACAATTTCACAAACCATACTTATATTAATATAACTTTATGGCATTTATTTGAATATTATCTGTATGGAAAAAGAAAAATGACGGCACGACCAACTTACTGACATCTTTATTGAATGTCTCACTCCTAAAAATATGAATGGGCCAGATGGTTATGAATGACTGCGGGGAGTAGGCAGCTCTTGAGGTGCTTTTCATTAATGGGGACAGAGAGAGTGTGCGATGTTTCTATAGGCTACCTCGTCCTGGACATGCTCTCACACACGGCTTCCTACTGATGGGGCTTGCTGAGAGGTCGAGCCAGCACACAAGTCCAGTGTAACGTTGATCCGAGGGGCTGAGACGTCACAGGGCGATAGTATTACGCAGGTGTCGCTGTGATGCTGTCACCTTGGATATGAAAGAGTCTGCTGGAGAAGATTCACATATTCTATTAGTAACCACTGACTTCTGAACATTTTCTTTCATTATTTATGTTTGGTCTATTGGAATTTTGTGTGACAAACCAGGAGATAAGACACAGTTTGATTATTCATAGATTATTACCTGTTGTTTACTGCCTACTGCGTGCTTTTATGTACTCTATGCACTCCACTAACCTCTCTGTCTGAACGCACTTTTATTGGTATTAGGAGGCTAGATCTATTTCTGGCCACTGTCCGAGCCATTGTGATTCTAGCGAGATAGCATCGGTGAATCTCTCCTCGAAGAATAAGGCAGTGTCTTTGGCTCAAAAGTGTAAAAAAACAAAAAACAAAAGTATCACTCAAATTGTATATCACTCTTGAGATTTGTAAATGTTTTTATTTCCATTTCCATTTGTATCACTCATTTCGTTTGTGGAGTAGTGGAGTAGATAATCTCACAGTGGAGAAATTTACTTGTTACAACAGCTCTCAGGACAGGATCACACAGGGTGCAAAAAGTTAGGAAATGGGCCATCAAGGAGAAAATGGTTTGCAAACAGTAGTAATAATACTGGAATAGGATAAATAAAAGACTAATAATGATAAAATAATATATATCTTGATCATGTCCTCCATGGTAACCTCATGTAGAGTCGAGGCTGCTGTCAGTCTGCAACATATATTAGGTGAAAGTGAAAGAATATGTGTGCGAAGACTGTTTCAAAATAGAAACAGAAGACAGACTTAAGTAAACACAACAAGCCCATCTGTGTTTACAAAGCTTTGCAGTGGCTGACAGGACTGCTGTTCTATTGACTTTTTCATTCACTTTGATGGATGTGTGTAGCAGTCTGACGTCTGTGGCTGGGCGACGTGGGCGTGGCTTAGCAAGGGTAGCATCTGCAGTCGGTGAGTGTGCACTGTGAGGTCTACTGTCATCCGGCAGGGAACCAGGCACAAGCTCCATGTCTGGTTATATAACTAGTCTGTGCCAGCTGCGCCTATGGCAGTCCCCGTCTCACCCCCCCCACACTTTATCTGCTGACGATTTAGCACCTGAGAGCACAATGGAAAACAAGAGGTCTTTCATAATTGTAGACAAACACTCAAAATTGGGTTACACACGTGGACACGCATAGACATGGCCCATTGCTGTGTACAGTATGCATCCAAGTCAATTATAGTTTAACACAACACACTGCATGCTAAGTAATAAATACAATTACACATGGTTGAATGCTAATTTATTCAAATAACATCAACAACAACATATACTGTAAATATACAAAAAGGATAGAAGTTCTGACAGCTTTTGGGATGAGTTTTTGCTGCACTATATTGCTGAAAGAGTTACATAACGGAGAGAGGCAGACAGTGGAAGTAGACCGGATGTGAGTAGGAGCTACACTTTTAAGTGGTAACCTTGATAACAATATTAACAATTTATACATATATGACAAACCAATTGAACGGAACACATCACAAAAGGTGTACAGCATTAGATGTAGACTTGATATTGAAATGTTACTATTTAAAAAGTAGTTCAGCTCGTATTGGGGATGAGTGAGGGAGTCCTGAATTGTCCTTATGAAATAATCCTTAAAGTCACACTGAGATAGTTCCATATTTCCCATATTAGAAGTACATTTGTGTGTATTTTTTTTTTTAATTGTTCCCTTCTAACATTCCCATTCTTATCATTATGCCCCCCCCCCCCAAAAAAAAACAAAACAAATAATAATAACAATAATAGAAACAACAACATCTTATTTATTTGTTTGCTTTTGTTGGCTCAGTTTCAACCATTGATTTAGCCAATGTGGGCGTGAGATGAGGTCTAGACAAGTTCACAGAGGTCAGTGCTAAAAATAGCCTGATGTGAAAGTTAGATTTGACTGGAGCGGAGTGTAAAATTGGCAGCAACAGGTGCACATCTACTCGGCGCAGTGGTGTGTGACTGCATTGTTATTTCAAATTGTGTCGATTGATTGTGACCAGCCTGGAGCCTTAGGGCAGGGCCAGAGATGTAGTAGGATCAAATTTGGGATTTAGTTTTCATCCCACTCAAACCTTGTGATAGACAGGCTGCCCCCTGGTTACATCATTGCTCCCAACATCCTGTACACAGCACGATCTAAGCCAGGTGCTGGAGCTGCACAGTATGAGGAAAAGTTGTGATTTTTTGATCACTGTATTGCGATGACAATATTATTACAATGGTTTACTAAGCCATTTCAACACAGTGCGTCCCATTACAATTAATCAAACGTGTAAACCTTTTTTTAAATAGTGTCAAAATATCACTTAAAATACTAAATCATGACCAAAACAAGGCTAAATGAATCTTAGATTTTGCAACATACTGTGACTTCCTGTGATGTGGATATTGCATCATATTACAATAACAATAATTTAAATAACTATATAAATATAAGCCCAGTCGATTCCAGTCTCAACTCCTAGCTGATGAGGATAGTTGGATGACTATTGATACGTTCAAATCTAAAACCAGTCCAGCTGATAAAGATTGTATGTTAACGTCTGTGTAGGTTCTCAGTCGTACAGGAGTTGTCGATCGTAGGCAAAGATTCTTCAGTCTTCAGCTGTACTCTGTAGTTGAAGTGTAGTAGTTAACTTCAACTACAGAGTACAGATGAAGACTTAAGAATCTTTGCCTACGATTGTATCTTAACATTTGTATTTTGACCTGGATGTTTAAACATGAACCTACATAATGCAGTATATTGTGCAGCCATGGAGACAGCGATTATTATTATTATAGTCATTGACAATATTGTTAAGCCTCTACTCCATGAGGGCTAACAGAAAGGGGCTACCAGTACAAGTTTGACCTCTATATCTTTATCATTAATGAGAAAGATGAGAGACATGATTAACAGGGATCGTACCTTGACCGTTGTCTTTGTTCTCGTAGCCTTTTCTCTTTAGTTTGTGCTATTTTACAAACTCTCTCACAATATGGCACACCCTCTCACTCTGATGAATTTATTGCTGCAACATTTGGGTCAAACTGACCTTCGTCGGGCTTGAAGAAAGTCCCTTCTCTCAGGTCTTTTATAATCTTAGGTACTACCCCCAACAAATGCCATCACTGATCTGGAAATTCATCAGAGTGAGACGGCGTGCTTCTTTATCATGAGATAAGTTACCCAGTCTGCTACGGTCTGTCACTCCCCAGGCGTGCTGAGTTTTTCCTTGTTACTAACAACTTCATAAACTGAAATGCTCTTTCACTAAATTATTTCGAACGACAATTAAACCTATAAACATCAGGAATACATACTGTATAATCAAAAATATGTGATGTTTGATTACAGTTCAATGTAGCACGTTGTCCCAAGTTATCTTTTGGCCTCTTTCAATTGAATCCTAGCTGTAAATTTTAATTGCTTCCTCAGTTCCTCAGTTTGTAACTGTCTGAAGTTCACACAGATAAAGCCTGGCCTAAAAAGAAGAGTCCTTTCAGTAAATTGAAATGGATATGGTCAGCTTTCACACACATTTCAGGCTGGATGGCTACTTTTTAATGAAGTAGTTTAATAATTTTTACTGTAAATAAGGAGGTAAGCAATAAAATCTATCTAAATCTATGGGAAGATTGGAGAGTGCACACGTGGCTCATATGTCCAATGAATAGATGCTGTTTTTAGCTGCCTCGTCTGTCAATGCTTGACTGAAGTGCCGCTTTGGCATTCATGTCAATGGAATAACAAGTGAGACCTTTATGAATGTTTCAGATGCTCTATTTCTGGGACCTCGAGATGGCTGTATAAACAAGTTAGCCGCAAGGACAGATGGACTGATTTGCTGACTATAGGCCATCAGTGTGTGGGGGTACGTGGGTCATTATGCAACAAAGTAGATTCTTCCAGGAATGCAAAAAGTGTGTAATCATGTGTTTGGACATGCCAGAAATGTTTGTAAGCTGTTTATGGAAAGGAGATTTTGATAAGCTTTTCACAGTTATGCATGGCTTTAAGAGGAAGTCAGTTGAGCTTTGTACAGAATTGCCAACATCCTGTGCCAAGGCTGTGGTTGGGCGTTTAGGTGGGCTGCGAGCTTCTATTTGACAAATATATACTCTCCTATATTTTACTTTACAATCAGAAACCTATAATGCAAAAGCCATGTATATGTTTGTATTAGACATTGATGTTTCTTCTGCTCATGGTTTTGCAACATTTTGCGTCTTCTTCTTACTCTCCTTGTAGCTGTGCTGTATGTTCTTCAATGATAACTGTGTGGAGCCAAGCAAAAGTGTAGTTGCATGTTGTTGGTCAGCCTCATGGTCGGGAACTGGCCACTGAACCTGACCGTAAACTATTGAGAATAAGTTAAATAATATTAGTTATCGAGTTTCCCAAGCAGATGTGTCTGTGTCATTACATTCCCTTTACTGTGTTTCCCCACGTAGGGCTCTCTCCATGGATATAGACACAGACTATGAGCGGCCCAACGTGGAAACCATTAAATGCGTGGTGGTCGGGGACAACGCCGTCGGCAAGACCAGGCTCATCTGCGCAAGGGCCTGCAATGCCACCCTCACTCAGTATCAGCTGCTCGCCACCCACGTGCCAACCGTCTGGGCCATTGACCAGTATCGAGTTTGCCAGGAGGTAAGCGCTCTTGAGCTGCAGTATAAGCAACAAAGTGGTTTTGCGGGTTCTGCTAGCCCACGGTGTTATGAGGCTGGATGTGTGTTGCAGGTTCTAGAGCGATCCCGCGATGTTGTGGATGAGGTCAGCGTGTCTCTCCGGCTATGGGACACGTTCGGGGATCATCACAAAGACAGAAGATTTGCATATGGCCGGTAAGAAACCATTCATGCCTCAGTACGAGTGATGGCTGTTGTTGTTTTCCACATGTTTTTGTCCATCATAGAACTATTAATCTTTATTTCATGCATTCATGTTGCCTACCAAAGCGCTGGATGTGATGACATTGTGATTGCTCCTATACATAATATTGCACCAACATCAGTATGTGGAATAAGGAGAAAACTAAATAGACCATAATCCTTTGTAACCTTTCTGTGTAGCCCATATGAAGAGACTGCAGATATTAGGTATTATGCAGTTATTATATTGTTAGGTGTTATTGCAGTTCAGCTTCCTAACAGCCTGGCGGATGAAGCTGTCCTTCAGTCAGTTGGATCTGTCCCAGATGTCCTGAGGCGTACATCCTGATACATATCAATATGCCAATAGAGGCAGATATAGTTAAACCAGCAAGAAAAGAGCCAAAAGGGAAGAGGAAGAACTGGAGATTACTGGAGATAACCACAGGACTAGAGTTGTTTGCTTCTTCCCCAAACTTAAGTGAAATCCAGCTGCCACTCTTCCCCCCGACCCCTGACCTCTGCCTGTTACATCCATCTCCCTCTAAACATGATTGGATCATCGCTCTATCCTCTTACGCCACATCCCCTGTCAAAGCTGCTTTATTGACTTGAAATGAAAATGTTTCCCCCCCTGAAACAAAATCTAAAATGAGACAATAAAATGTAATATGTAATATTGTAATATAGAGGCAGGCAACTATTTTCCAGCAAAGAAATAATCAATAATTAATTAAAACATTTTTTTGTTATATTCCAAACATAGCATGAATAAAATATAAATATAACCACAATTAAAGATTCTTCAATCATCATCTATAGTTGAAGTGTAGGACTTTTCGCTCTTCATCCAAAGAGCTTCGTCAGCACTGCCTACGATGGACACCTTACACAGACGGATGTGCGCCATATACTACACTAAATTAGTCAAATAAATGTACTTTTCTTTTCTACTATAATCAATACCTTAAACTTAGACCGTGTAATTCCTCAACATGAGCCCCAGTGCTGTGTGACTGCTCCGTGTATAAGCCTGAGCGCGCCCTGTGTGCCCTCAGCCTGCAGTCAGCTGATGACCCAGCTCAGCAGTTTTCACCCGCCTCGTTGCCGTCACTGTTTGCATCACTGACCCCTCACCCCTTTCTCCCTCTCCTGTACTTCTGCCACGTTTGCTCTGTTTTCCCCAGGGACATGCTTTGTCTCCTTCATACCACCTCACATGACCTCTCCAGCCAGTAGCCCCGATGCCAGTTATTGCTCAACAACACACACACACACACACACACACACACACACACACACACCCTCCGTTCCACCCCTTATGCTTTTGACCATGTACTCGTGGCCAGGGCTATGTTGACAACAGAAACTCAAAATATCACATTGCCAGATTTGTCACATGTTTGGTCAGGAGTTTAATTATTCGGCCAAGGAAAACAGGTCAGGTGTAAAAAATAGGCCCATGTCATAAGCACAATAAACTTTGTTGGCAAAATATTGTCAATTAATCTTAAATGATGATGCACAACTCTATCTTATCTTATCTTATCTTACAACTGTATAGTTTTGCAGCTGTAGGAGTTTTCTGTAATGTTACGTAATAGTAAGATGCTTGTGTGTATGATGATAAGATAGTTCTTTATTGATCTCACGGTGGAGAAATCCACCTGTTACAACAACTCTTAAGACAGGATCACACAGGGGGGTGCAAAAAGTCAGGAAAAACGTGCCATCAAGAAGAAAGTAACTTTGCAAAAACAGGTAATAATAGTACTAAATAAAAAATAAAATGAACATGGAATAAATGTCTCTTAGCATCTACCAATGAAAAAAAACTATGTAGACATCTCTTATGTACACTGCATAAAAAGTGGTAGATTATTGTGTTCTTGCATAATAATCTACCACTTAGTACCTGGCGCTAAATAACAAGCAAATTTTACCAATAAGGCCATACTAATACTAATTGATCAGATTGAATTGCACTTTACAAGCTTCACATAGTGCTACAAAGAAATTCATGATTCATTACTTCCTAGTGACAGCAATATTTCAATTTGTGCCAATGGCCTCTGTGATTACATTTCTCTGATCAGTTGCACTCATTTACATGGCTTGGATAAGCAACAGTATGAAGTTGGCTAGAGCAGGATTCGAACCACCAACCTCACAGTTACAGGGCTTTTGCATATGGCAGTGGTGCCCAAAGTGGGGCACTCCAAGGGGGTTTTTTTTGGCCCTCGAGATGGTGCAGAGATTGTAAGGAGTATCTACAGTGCAAAAACTAATGAAAAAATAAGTTACATTTTCTTGAAAGATGATAATTTGACCTTGATTTGAGCAGGTAAATACATTTTCTGCCAAAGGAATAAGTCTTTTTGCATTTAGAGTAAGAAAAAAATAACAAAAAATTCTATTCTATTTTTTACTTGGCAAGTCACAAAATCCAGAAATGTTCACTTATTAACATGTCATTTTTGCAGTGTATTTTGATTAATTTCACTGAATAGACTATTACTAGTTACTAAGGACGCCAAAACAGCATGTCCTACTCAATATCACAGTTAATAAAGGGTATTTAATCATAGATCTGGTTCAATTTGGTCTTGTAAAAACTGTATTGCGTTTGACCCTTTGCTCACTAATACTTCTCCATTTTGGCCCTCCGTGTAAAATACTTTGAGCACCCCTGGCATATGGTGATCTAGCTCTAATTACTTGAACTTGCACTCATTTCTTACACTAACATACTGTACATTGTGTTTCTGTAACGTTTGATGTTTTAAAGTCCCATGTGACTCTGACCTCCGCAGTTGTGTAACCTGTATTGATATTTGCTATGTGTTTATCAAACCAAACTAACTGGGGCACGTCAGTTTACTCTGAAGTAAATAGTATCTGCTCTTACCTTTTGGGAGTATAACTATAACTAATTGCTGTTGATAATAATGAATGCTGTTTGCTCTTTGAGGTCGATTGTCCCATGTCTTTGTGTTGATCTAGATGTAGATGATTTAGCAGACTTGTTCTGTCAACATTTTACTCACACTAAATGAACCATGTCACTGCTATTGACACACCGTCATCAACCATTACCTAGAAACTTACATATGTACAAACATGCAGACGCAGGGGAGATAGCGGCAGTCTTTAGCGCTGGCAACGTGCTCAAACCATCAGTTAAGCAAATTAAATTTTCTGAGCTATTCTTAGCCGTGTCTTTGTGACCATGTAGCCTTAGAGGGCTTAGATGTGTTTATGTAAGAGAAAAATAGGCCACACAGATCAGTAGCCTGGAGGTCCAGACATGTACACGGAGACACAGAGCCAAGTCCAACACGTCGCACACACACACTTTTGGCTCTTTGCACTGCTGCTTTATGACACTAACCAAAAGGATTGCTCAATACATCGCAAACAACTGTAAAAGCATTATCTGTATCACAATATTTAGTTTATTGCATTACTACTTAAACCAAGCTTAGCCTATATTCTATTATTAGTAGTGCAGTCATCTTATACTCTAACTATATAATATTTGAATACTATAAATGTATTATTATTCATTTTATTTTCTGAATCCCATCCCTTTTCCTGCAGGTCAGACGTGGTGGTGCTGTGCTTTTCTCTGGCTAACCCAAACTCGCTGCGCCATGTCCGTACCATGTGGTTTCCGGAGATCAAGCACTTTTGTCCTCGGACGCCCATCATCCTGGTCGGCTGCCAGCTGGATCTGCGCTATGCTGACCTGGATGCCGTTAACCGTGCACGCCGACCCTTAGCCAAGTGAGAAAAACCTCTGCTCCACAGCACTCATTTTAGATTAAGAAGCCTTTAAGTCAGGGATCTCCCAACATTTAAGTCAGGGATCACCAACCGTCAGCCCTTTCCAAGTGGCTCACCAAAGGCTTTCTATATTTGTGCAAACGCTTGATGAGTCCATTTCAGATGCTTTTTTAAAAATAGGAACATGAATATGACCGTGAATATGACAAAGTATAAGGCGGAAGCTGTAGTAATTTTCTTTTCTTGTGTTGAATTATGAATTTGACAGTCCTATAGGCCTATGTGTTTCTTTGGAGCATAAGTAGCTCACGGGGTAAAAAAGGTTGGAGACTCCTGCTTTAAGTCATGTTGTCTGGGCTAAACAACAATAACAAATTTGTACAGCAATTTAAACAGCACACATTTTAATTGGTGGTTTTGACATTTTTTACAGACCCATCAAACCAACAGACATTCTTCCGCCAGAAAGAGGTCATGAGGTTGCAAAGGAACTTGGTATTCCTTACTATGAGACAAGTATTGTAGCTCAGTTCGGAGTCAAAGATGTGTTTGACAATGCCATCCGAGCCGCCCTAATCTCCCGCCGGCACCTGCAGTTCTGGAAGTCCCACCTGAAAAAGGTGCAGAGACCACTCCTGCAAGCCCCCTTTCTGCCACCTCGTCCCCCACGGCCCATAGTAGGGATCCCTGACCCTCCGCCCTCTGATGGTGAAGGTCCGGATTCTCTTTTCTGCCAGCCCCTCTGTACAGATGTCCTTTTTCTCCTGCAGGGCGGCGCCTCTCGAGTGTTTGCGCACAAAGTGTATCTTGCTACATCTTGTTCCAAGTTCTATGACCTCTTCACTCTAGATTTGGGTGGGGTGTCTATAGGGCAGGTGGCAGACCAGCAGGGGAGCAAAGAAACCTTGGAACTCGGTGAGGAAGACGAGCAGACGAGGAGAGGAGCGAAAGAGCAGGCGGGACGCACCAAAAGCCTGGACATTGACAAAGATGGCGTTCAGGGAGGAGTGCAGGGGTTGAACAGACCGCAGCTCCTCCATCAGGGCTCTCTGAGGACTTCCCAGAGTGATAACGCGCTCCCATCTCGAGCACAGTATGCGATGGGGGTGCTGGGGACAGGACGTGCTCTCTCCGGATGGGGCAGGGGCTTCCTGAGTGTTTGTCTGGAGCATGTGGACGACCCCATGACAGGACGCCCCCGACTTATGACTGTGGTTGCCATGGATGCGCTCATACAGGAAGAACCATTTAAGGTAATGCTTGTCACACATTCAAGTTTATTCTTATTTTTATCGCGCCGTGCAATCATACAAAGCATTCTTACAAAGCCTTCTGCATACACAAAATAATAGGTGGCCAGTTCAAAAAGCAAGGATCACTCGGGCGGTAAGCAGGGTAGGGCCTGGTTTGTACTTGGAGACCGCGGGGGAAACGGCAGGAAGTCTGGCTGAATGTAGCGTGTGAGTGAGTGGTTGGTGGTGAACGGAGGAGCTGATTATATTAGCACCATGTCTTTGCCATTTTATTGTGCTACTACTGTATGTACAGACAGATCCATGAGTAAAACAACTACTTCTAGTGCTTTTAGAAGTAGGGCCTGAACGATATTTCGGCTTACTGTAAAATGCCAGTAGCTGCTATTCAATTTGGTGATTTGGCCTACATAAAAACTTGGCAACTTGTTTGAAAGCTTAAAGTCAATACATTCACTGTACAGCCTAAAAAAGTCCCAATGTGTAGAGTCAATATTTTGTGGAGGATTTGGAGGGTGGCTGTTTAATAGGACATTATAAAATAATTTAAAAAACAAATTGTTTTGAAAAGGGGCACGTTTTATTTCTATCCTTGAACTCAATGACTTTGCTATAGTAATAAATATTTAACTATATGCTGTTTGGGAGATTAAAAAAGATTTTTACAGTATGAGCTATCAGCCTTTCCGTCCTCCTTCATATCGGTATCAGACCCCAAATATCCATGTCGGTACTGGTAGGGGCCTAATTCTAATCTTATTATACAAACAAACAATGGTTGGCTTGTAGGTTATTAATTATATTTATCCCAATGTAGGCATTAATAAATACCTCATCTCTGAGTGTTTTAAGATCTAAAAGACTTTCATTCAGGTGTATTTGTGAAGCCAATTGTGAAACCTTTAAGTAAACATAAAAGCATCCACGTGGTTCAACTTCTCAAAACTGACTTGAGGTAATATTGTAATACCATTCATTTGCATCACCCTAATGTGTTTGCCAGGCTGTGCTCCAGTATCTCTACACCGGCAGCCTGGATGAGGGGAGAGGGGATCTGATGCAGGTGGCCACTATCGCTGAGCTGCTGGAAGTGTTTGACCTGCGGATGATGGTGGCCAATGTGCTGAATCGGGAAAGCTTCATGAACCAGGAGATTACCAAGGCCTTCCACGTGCGCCGGGCCAACAGGATCAAGGAATGTCTCAATAAAGGGACCTTTGCGGGTAAGCCACTCTGCCTATCAGTTTCAAAACACGCTGTTGACAATGTTTACTTTTTTCGGTGAATACGTTCATGTGCTGACGTAGGCGTCGGGCTGTGAATGAGAAGGGGGGTAGATGCATCAATAATTCTAGTAGAAAACATTTGTGTAGTGTACTTTATGTGGGTTGTTTGTGGTGATTGCTTAGAAATGTTATTTATTAAATTATTACAAACATATTTACACAGTAGTATTTAAAATATAATTTTAAAATGTAAGTGTATTGTACTGAGATTTGACTGGTTCCAAGCAGGGGTTTGCCTGTCCCACAGCAAAATACAAAATGTTAGGGCTGCACAATTACTTGCAATCGAATCAACATTGCAAGTTTTAATACTGCAATAACCGAACCCCAAAAACTGAGGGTTTTTCTTTTGTCTTGTGTCTATAGTGTTTTATGAAGCAGAAGTCAAACCACGGCCCCAGAATCGAAACTGAATTCACCATAAGAAAATTTGCTATAATTGCTGTGATAATATTGTGATAATATTGTGAAGTGCAATAATTTTGTGCAAAGATAATTGTGAGACAAAATGTCCATATCGTCTCATGCCTGGACAAAAGTGAAAGTAAAATTATACAACATAAATGCATAATGTTAAAATCGCAAACTGAATTGCAATCACAATTTCAGTCCGAAAACTCGCAATTACCGTATTTTTCCGGACTATAAGTCACACTTTTTCTCATAGTTTGGCTCGTCCTGCGACTTATACTGAGGTACGACTTGTATATTAAAATATATAATTATTTTCACACTGATTCTGTTCTTTTTGCTATAGTTATCTGAATAACTGTTCATATGATACGTTAATATACCAGACACAGCCTGTTGTTTTCTATTCTATTGTTATTATTGTAACTTGCCTTTCAAGATGATAGAAAGAAATTCATCTTTTGCTCACCGACACATAAAAACACAAAGACCAGGACAGTACAAACATGTCTACTTGATCTAACAGATAAAATTAATAGAAAGAATGTTCTTGTCTCATTCTGTTCTT
>OMNZ01016222.1:0-16764 GCA_900303255.1 Lesueurigobius sanzi
AGGTTTCTTCATGATCTGCACTAACCCAATAGCATTGGTTGCATCTGAAAGTTTAACTTTAAACGGGCATTTACTCGCCAACCAGTCAACATTCAGATCTCCCATCAGGTATGTTTCTAGACCAAGAATGCTAGTTTTGTCCAACATCACTTCCATCATATTCATATAATCATTGTCTGCATTAGGTGGGCGGTAGCAGCATCCTATTAACAGTGGCTTTATGTAAGGTAGATGAACTTGTAACCAAATTGCTTCTAGATACCAAACTGCTTCTAGATGGGTCAGAGTTAATATGTCTTTATGTAGAGGGATTTGCAAATGCTCCTTTTTTATCGACGCTTGGAGGCAGCTTTAGTACCTTTGTTACTATTCTACCACCAGTATTACATTTAGCAATTAAGTTTTGACTTGTTTTTAAGTCATCATTCAGTCATTGGGCGGGGCTCCTATAAATGTTCCATTTTGCGCTGCCAGACCACATCCATTTAAAAGTTTCCACTGCATTAATAAACTAGGCCCACATTAAAAACAGTGAGAGGCTGTGAGCGTTTGAGTTCCTCTGGGCTAAGGCTGATTAATGAACTTAATGAACCAACGAGAGCCACACTCCACACTTACACACTCCTGTCCTGGAGCCAGAGTCAGGTGAACGCATTATGAAACCACCATATACCCAAGGACGCTGGGAGAATACCTGAAGAGACATTTTCTACAATGTTAGTCAAGTTGAATAGGCATTTAAATATAGAGACATCAATTTGAAATGTTTGCTGTATATTACGTAAATATAAATATAAGAAATGTTTGGCAAGTTTTTTGACATTTCAATGCATATAACAATTTTTATATTTTATAACAATTCATTCCCACCACTGGCTGCAACAAGGCACTAATGCCTGGTTGACACAGCAAGATTTTTCCAAACCTGAGAGTCCATACATGGCGATAAAAAATCGTGGCTGTAACAGTTTTGGTTTGGTACAGTGTGTGTTGTGCAGCCACACAAACATTCCCAGGTCAACAGGAAATCTCGCAAAACCTCTCGAGATCAAGCATGACTTCAGAGTAAACAAACATGGCCGACGAAGAAGATACAGCAGTGATTTGTTTTTAACAGAAAACGTTGTACAAACATTCATGTTGTTGCCACATGTCAACGAGATGGTCCTTCATCTCCGACGTTCACCGGACTTTCTGGTGCGGCATGACAACTGTTTGGATTTTGGATTTTCCTCCGTGCTTCCTCCCCGCCTTGTCACCTCGCGTTCTGATTGGCTACACGGCACAGTCAACAGGCTGTGTGCTCGGGGCACACCACACACAAAGGGAAATCGGGCCAAATCAATCCAACGTATTGAATATCACCGATTTGCAGTCAGAGCGGTCGCAACGTCCTTCTGAGGGAGACAAGAGCAGTCGTAACACACCACACACAGCAGGAATATCTGATTGTCCTTATGATTGTCAGATGAGGAGAATTGGGGCTAAAATCTGCCTAATTATCCTGCCGTGTGAACCAGGCGTTAGGCCTGCAGTGTCTTCCCTTAAATATTCAGTATTAGTAGTAACTATACAACAAGTTCCTCTGATTCTTTGTGCCGTGTAAAGAAGCTGTCATGCTAATTTTAGGGTGTATTGTCAGCAAGGAGAATGTTAAAAGTGCAAGCAAGTGCACTGTGTACCGCTGAGCCAGAGCACTCACAAATCTTTCTCCATCCATCCATTTGCGCACCCACCAGAGAAAACATTAATTGGAGCCTGTGATGACAAGTCAAACTCTTTTTCTATAATTTCATTCATTGGTTAAACTATTCTTTAGTTTTTCTTTGTCAATATCTTAGGTTGAAGTCCTCAAACTCCCTTCACTTCAAAAGAGCACTAAACCAGTTTCTAAAATAGATCTGTCCGCAAAAGGGCCAAAGCACAGAGGCAGGGCATTTCAGGAGAGCACACTCTATCGATTTTCTTCTTTGCTGAAGCGGTTGCTGATAATCTTGTGTTTTTTCCTCAAAGCGTTTTGCCTGTTTGTAGTGAGACCAACAAAGAAATGTTTGAGCATGTTCAGGTCGGACAAAGAGATGCGGACTGGGACTTGGCCTCTGGAGAACTGTGAACTTAGCAACCACAGCAACCAAGATTCACACAACTGAAAGTAACACACAGTAACATATAGTCTCTCTTCCAATTACTGTGTTCAAAAAGCTATTTCATTATCTGTCAGAAAAGTAGAGATTGGGAACGCAGTCATAAAGCAGCCAACTCAATGAATGATTTTTGCAATTCTTAACATTAAAAACACCAACCCAGAATTGGATTCAATCAAAATGCTGTGAGAGAAACCACAGACATTCCTTTTCGACAGTCTACATCCGTAACAAGAGCCGGTTTCCCGCGCGTCCGAGGTCAACAAAGAGCATTGTTAAATCCGAACAAGAAACAATGAACGCAGCATGAGGGACCGGGGTCTCCACAAGATGGCCACCGACACGCTGTTAGTGTGTGTTTAGGAAGAGGAAGAGGGATAAAGAGGCCAGGAGGTGAAATAGGCAAACAAGATGGGGGGCAAAAGTGCACTGCTACACATATATTTTACTGTTTTGAGTCAAAAAATAGAGGTTGCTTTGAAATAGCATGATCTACAAGTCAATTATTCCAGTATTTACTTCGGACACTAAGGGGAGAGATAGATCGTAGCTAGGGTCATAGCTTCACCACATGAGGCAAGAAAACAATGACTAAAACACTTCCTTCATGCCAACATTAGACTTAAGTTTAATGCCCCCTTCCATGGCATTGTGGCAACCTGTGCAGGAGTAAAGAGTGACTAATGTGCAGCCTTCCCCAAGTCATTGTACCAAGTTCGTTTTCAGGAGTATACTTAACAGGAGAAATAAAAAATCAATCAAGTAAGACAAAAGCCATTGCAGACAAGACTTTCTCTAAAACAGCAATGTCTTAAGGAAGCATGGGCAAACTGTTTGATGCAAAGGCCACATCTGGTTCTTGAACATGCCTGAAGGGCCGGACCAGTTGCACTTTGGGGAGTAAAATTCTCAAAACACATTTTAAAAAAGCAACAAAATAGCAGTTGTCATAAGTGAAAGCATTGATGTTGTTCACTCGTTTTAGCCAGTGCATACCAGACTTGATCATTTGCAGGACGAATCGTTGGACTAGGTGGGCTGCAATAATGTTCTACAACAGCAGGTATTGCTGCAAGAGACAAGGAGAAAATACAGTTCCCACTTGTGTTTAATTCATATTTTTATGAATTGGATTTTAAGGCTAAATGAAACACTTAAAAAAATTCGACCTCATCACTGGATAAAAGAGAGACTACCACAGAAAGCTACCTCTACTGAGCTCAAATGATCTCCTTCGTTCAATGGTGTTGTTTTCATCACAGAAAGTTGTCCATTTGGAGATGATCAGGTTGGTGTGAAAAGACCTTTAGGTTCTTGTATTTAGTTTCCACTTATCATGATTTTCTTTTCAACAGACCAGTGGTTATTTTTGATACCTGACAGTTTCAACTGGTCACTTCCTGCAGTCTCCCTCAGAGTTAGTCACATTATGTCGCTGTGACGCGTCTTGTCAATGATTTACACAGTTTTTGCCTCCGTTATCTCACCGGTGGAGGTAGGACGACAGCGCCATCTGCAGTCCGACTTCTTCAGTACAGCGTTCAAGGTGTGTGAAAGCAATAAAGCCCCCTCGTCCTGGTTTACTGTCCCCGGGGGCACCTTTCCGAATTTCAATAGCCTCCTTTATCCAGCAGTGTTTGTTGTCCCCGATGATTCTTGCTGTCCCAGTCTTTCGCAATGATCGGAAACTCTGAGGAAGACTGCAGGAAGTTAGCAGTCAAAACTGTCAGGTATGAAAAATAACCACACTGGTCTGTTAAAAAGAAAATTATAAAAAGATTAACAATAGAAGACCAAATGAACTTTTTAGGACTATTTAGTTTCCTGGAAATTGCAACAACAGAATAACCTTCCTCCCACCTCACAGCTCAAGACAGTATGATTTATGCTAATTAAGCTAATGCTTTCCAATTAAGACACATCCCTATGGAGACCAGACTTCAAAGGTGTTGCTCTGATGTTCATTGAATTTGAGAATTTAGTGCTTGGGGATTATAGGCTATTTATCAAACAGCAGGTGGGCTTTCACTGCTAAAATAAGGGAAAATGGTCAAAGATTGCTAAAGCATAAACAACAGCTAAACCCCTGAAACGTCAAGGTATCAAAGTTACCCATGAAAAACAAAATGAACAAAAAACCCACACTCCACTTGACCCTCTACCCTGATAAACATGCTAAACGCTGCAAATACAAATGCGTTTAAGGCTAACACCAATTACATCCGCGTTAGCTGTCTCGCGGGGGGAACTGAACATCTGGATTACAGTCCGTTAATCGGAGGGGTCCACAGCTGGATGAGGACAGGAGCAGACTTGACAGTGTTAGCCAAGAGAGCTTCCTCTTTAAGCAGTTGTTTACATCGGGACGTGCTTCATTAGGCTAATGTGCACCCGCTCACAGCCTCGCGGGAGTTTGGGATGCTCAGGAAATGTTCGCTGGTGATGCAGTGAGAGAGATTAGGTTATGTGGATTAGTGTTTAATGAAATGAATATGTTTATGCAGCGTGTTGGTTATTTTGACTTTTTATGGTTATTAAGCACCTGTTTTAATAAATTACCATCTAAGACTGCAAGCTACGTACCATAATCTTCCTTCATAGGGTGTCTGCTCATACATGTTTTAAATTGATCTTGATTTAAACATAAAGATTTGTGGTGACATGTTGTATGAATCAAACTTTATTATCTATCAAGGTGGAAAAGTAGTCTTTGGTTTCAACTTTAAAACTCATCAACATCCAGCAGATATCACATGGCACTACATTTCTTGTACAATTCAACGTCATGGTTATTTGTAACGTTAGAACAAAGTGTACTTTGCTTAAAAAGGCAAAAGTCTAAGATCCAACAAAGCCTCATGAGGCGAAGAGACAACTAGATTCACAGATACACAGAGTTCACTGACAAAGGAGTTCTTTAAAATGTTTTTCTTCGCTGATGTTGAGGCTGCCCAATGATCCTCGAGCTCTGGTTCACGATCCTCTGGCGGTTATTCCGATTCTTCATGCTGAGGTTACCAAACCACATCAGCATTTTAAAAGTGAGGGTGCTCTCCCCAAGGCTCTTGTACACAGGTTCCAAAACAACATTGTGAGCATTTCTTAAAAATGAAGTCAATGTTCTCAAGAAAGGCAAGTCTCCTATCTATGTACTGAATGTGCCAAGATATTTGAAGTTTGAACATATTGTGCAGCTCTGGTTTATTTGCGCAATTTACCTTTAAAGACGTATCATCCATTTTTGTTTGTGAGCCTAGTTGGCTAAATCCCTACTGCTTGAATTTACCGTCACACCAAGACGACTCCCTTTACCAAAATACAGTTCAACCCGACTCTCAATACCTTTAAAACTTCGCTGAAAATGACAGGCTTCTTGACAGATTACCCGGTCTGGAAAATACTCAAACCTGGCTTTGTATCGTTCGCGCCTGTCATACATTCCACTTACTTTTAGAAATCCCTGAAACAAGCCGTATATTAAAAACATATTGAATCGGGATTGACACTGGCACTGAGCTCTCGCAATGAAGACTCAATGATCAGATCTGTTTGGGGGAAAGATAGATGAGACATAAAACCCGCTCCGACACACAGGGGGATTTAGGTTAGGAGTTACTGCAGGGGGGAGATTTTTGGGAGAGGACTAGACTCAGCCGCGAGGAGGAATGTGGATTTGTCTGACACGAGACAAGCTTTCAAAGAAAAATGGAAGAAGGGGAGCTGTCATAGCACCGTCAGACGTAAGATAAACACATACGGGTTTTTAGATTCACTGTCAGTGTAAACGGAGGGAAGGGGAGTCGGTGCTAGACGCCAGTGTGTAGAAGTAAAGGGAAGCAATGTGAGAGAGTGTGTACATTTCTAAGACATACAGTATGCATTTCTTGTATCATCTTAACCAGGACTACTGTAGCGAATGCATGAAGGTATAATATTGCGTTATGAGTTTTGTTTACATCAGGCATCATGACATTTTCGTATTCATAGTATTCAATTCATCGTTATCCTCAAAGGTCAGTATTCTCTCGATAAAGACACCTTCTCCCACACTAATTCTTTCTTTGCTGATGTTAGTGCTTTGTAGCAAACGTTGAGTAAAAAAAACAAATATTTAACCATGTGAAGTCAGACCCATGAAATAATTGCCAGAATATCCAAATTTTGGGTGAGTATTAGCTATTTAAACAAATGCAAGCCTATAAAAGACACTTTTAACCTAAGTCTTGAATATCCTTTACACTTTTCCTCATCATTTTAAACTTGTACAAAAGTGTTCACAGCCCTCTTATTTTGAATAGTCATATATAATACAGCAGGTTGCATAATTAAAAATACTTCAAAAATATCTAAAAAGAATTCTACAAAGGAAAAAGAGAAACCACAAGAACCACAAGAAGCAGAGATCCACATGTATTGTCAAAAAATAAATGTGGATCTATCCAAATGCCAAATGTCCCTGATCAAAAGTTTACATACAGTATTGTGCATCTTGAAACAGAGTCCAGGGAGTCCAAGTTTGTCAGAGAGTCCTGTATTTCAGCTGAAGTGAGTTTTTCTTTGCTCCTGAACAATTTCCCCGACAGTTGTTGAAGGTCATGTAAACGTTAGATCAGGGACACTTGAGTAGTTTCTGTTTCATTATGATTTCAAAAGAGTAAACTCAGTTCTTTGACAATAAATGGCTTCACACAACCACTAACCATGAGTGGAAAAAAGGATTTTTGTGTCATCATTCATATTCTATGAAAAAAGGCCAAAAGATTAAAAGGGTATGTAAACTTAATTTGTATATATACATAGCATTGTAGGGATAAATATTGTAACTGATGGATGCAATAAATGGTTTAGCAGATGATTTCCCTTTTCGCAGACATTTTGGAAATCCAACATTGGCTATAATAGATAATCATACCCAAACATATAAAATATAGTCATCTGCATTCATTGTCTCAAACTATGGTCAATTCTAGTGTTTTGTATTAAATTGAAAAAGAAAACACCAAAGCCTAGTAAGCATGGGGTCGGTCATCCACAATCTGTTTCCTGACTGCTCCCATGGCTCCGACTGTCACCACAGAGACAGCAACAAGGGCAAAACAAAGGCATGTCTTCGAGTAGCACTTCTTCCTTTCAAATTTATATTGGATAGAGTTTGCAAAAACTTCTCAAGTTACACGGATGCTTATGAAGGAGTTTGGAGATGTGTTGATGTTGGGAAATATACTCTAGCGGTAAATACACTCCCCGAACCAGTTCAACTCCACTCTGGTAATGCAGATTTCTTAGTTTATTGCTCTGTCATTTCTGGGCCAATTCATGTGAAAGGAAAACTGTCACAAAGTTGAATGTCTTCTCAGTCAGCACATATGAACTAAAGTCTAATCATTTTCTCATAAAGGTGTCCAAAAGTGGAGAGAATATTCAAAAACATGTGGGTGATGTTAGAAAGAACTTTCAGTCATGAGAATAATGTTTGTGAATCCAAACACTATCAAAAATGCTCATTTGGACATTTTCTATGTGAACATTTCTTTCAAAAGCTGTTTCTCGCCCAAAGAGTTGTATTGGTACCTGACCTCCAAACTGAAATAGATGTCTATAACTTTCAAAGCAACCTATTAAAAGTATTAGCACAGCCAAACTTCAAAAAGTACAAGAAAAGAAAAAATGTCCTTTCATGTTCTACCATACATTCATAAAACATGCACAAGAGCTGCAAGAGCAGACTTCAGACCAATTTTAAGCAACATCTCCACTTACAACTCAAATATAAAACTCGAAGCTTGTTTTTAATAATTTGTAGGATAGAACATACTTTATTGGGGAAATTTGTCCTGGACTATATTCTAATTACTTTGGCTTTGGGCTGCGGCCTAATTATTTTGTTGTTTGAATATGGCACAGTGAATTTGGGCAAAATGCTGCTGTACTGAGTAAAAAGAACTGTAAATGTAGCCTGCATGCGGGCATTATACCTAAACAACACAAGCAACACAGATTTTTGACTGATAGAAATATCATATGAATACATTTGCCAGTAAGTTTAACAGAGCGGGACGATATGGGCCGTTTCCTCGCTGGCCATTGATCAAGCTGTAAATCCCTTTTGGCTTTGGCAGCGTCGCGTTATTAAACCCAAAGATGAAGCTTGGATACAGCCATGAGCCAGCGTCCTTGTATAAAACCTAGACAGTGGTCAGTCTGGGAACAAGATTACAAAATAGACCTTAAATTGGATTTCCTCCCTGCATTGACCTTAGACATAAAACAGAATGTGCCCATACAATTTGATTGGAGAGTCCCCGGCCCGCTGAATGAATTATGCATAATGTATTCACAACAGCTGATACAGACACTGATGGAGTTGCGGTGAGATGCGCTTCGATATTGCAAAGTAGAAGAATAGAGAAGCATCCAGCCTATAGTAGACTTAGATATGTTTTGAGATTGGATGGGAATGAGTATCAATATACAAAAGATACATTAACATATGAAAATAAGAACTACCTATGCCCAGGCACAGCTCCTATCTCGCAATGTTGAAGACACAATGCACAAACAAAAAGGTCTTGTCTAAGAATACATGCTGTTCCGATCCAGGGGTTTCCAGTGGCATGAAATTAGGACCAGAACCATTTCTATAACTATTTAAAACTGTGTGTGAATGGTCAAAATTCATAAAAGTCAAGTCTATAACAGGCACAACTGTGATAGAAAATTGAGCAAGCCAAAGACATATATTTACATCATTGTTATAATGAAAGACAATTCGAATTATTCTATATGTTAAAACATACTATGAGTAATGTTAGTATCTTTATGGTTCACATAGAAAGGTCACGCTTCATCACCTGAAAAAAATTGCTCTATTTGACAGTGACTTTCGCCCATATTTCACCTCTACGCGTGGATCACTAGGAGGAGCTGTTTACCTGCTTATCATTCAAGCCAACATGGCGGACATTTGCTTTACTGAACGAGTCAGTAATCATTATTTAGTGACGAAACCCGAACAACGGTGGCAGTGGCGCGGTCCCTGGGTTCAGCATATCCTCCTGTGTCTGGATGACAGCGGTATTTCCGTGTATCCAGGCCAGTTTGAGGAGCTGTTGTCCAACGTTGGAGCTAGCTCTATCCCCCGCGGTCTTCCTCGCTGCCTGCCCTTCTGTCTTCGGTTAGTAAATCAATCAGTGCTCAATAAAATATAGCTAAAATGTACAATATTTCCATTTCAAAAGGTCACTTTATATAGAGAATTGGCCATGAGAGAGGGACTGGTGCAGTGTGATCCAGGCAGCTTGGACTACTGCCCCTGCGACCCGGTAAAGGATAAGTGGAAGAAGATGGATGGATGGATGGATAGATGGCCATGAGAGACTCGTCGAAATATAGCCTTGTGGCACTTTTCCCCATTTGTGGTGGGCTAGTTGCTATCAGCTAGCACTACCCTAGTTTTAATACATATTAAAATAAAAAACAGAAACAACTTTTACCTGGCAGTCCGATCTCCTCACTTCACTTCACAGTCAGTCCCTGATTGGTTAATGCGGCGTGAGTTTAAATTTTTTAACGTCAAACGTGTCTATCGCCCCATTCGCTCCGCTGTAGTCGATCAAATGGCACCAATCGTCTCGCTCTCCTCGTATCCATCGCCTCGCACCTCATCGCGCCTTTACACAGGGAGAACATGTAAATCGTTCGCTCCTGGCGCCTCCATCGCCTTTGGTCTGTATGCGCCATAAGTCTGTCCACAAAGCCTCATAAATCTAAAGTATTTCTCTGTAATTCCTGGGCAAATCCACATGAAAAAAAACTTACAAAGTTCAATGTCTTCTCTGTCAGCACATATGAACTACGGTCAAATTATTTTCTCATAAAGGTGTCCAAAGATGTACAAACATTACAGTACAACATTTGTCAATTTTCTTCTTGGAAATTTCTTTCACAAACTGTTTCTCTCCCATAGAGTTGTATTGGCACCTGCTCCAACTGAGATAGAATTCAATAATGTCAACGCAAACTATAGTAAACAGCCTCACATTCTATTTTACACAGACTTATATTAAATAACCCCAGCAAAGTCTTTCATTTCTACCATTTTACCTGACTTTTCTTTTCACTGTGTTTCATGTGGTGACAGGACAAGACGAGACCCCTGTATCAGAGACAAATGACTGGTCCCCGAGGCCTGTGCGGGGCAGGGCACTGTTCACGGTTCAACGGAGCGAGACCAGACCATCCAGCTTTGATTTAACTGCCACTGTTTTATTCTCTGAAACTCTGTTTGTGATTCAGATGAGAGTGGCAAGGCGCATTGGCAATCAGAACTCTGTCAAAGCAGTATCAGCATGGGCAGAATTTGCGAAAAGTGATCAAAATTCAAAATCACTCCCAAACTGGTCCATGTGTTGATCAAAATTTAACACCAAAACCAAAGTTGAAAATAAATTCTCAAAGAAGGGAGGTTAGAATATGCCAATCATTATGCAGAATAGAAATAAATTACTTTTTGTTAAATACGGCCCATACATAAACATATTATTAACAATAAAATGAAGGCGAGACAAGGTAAGGTAAGGTTGTCCTTACCTTACTATAGCAACAACACATCATCACACACTAACCGGTCTCACGACGGTCTAATCCCAGCTCATGTTCCCTATTAGTGGGTGAACAATCCAACACTTGGTGAGTTCTGCTTCGCAATGATAGGAAGAGCTGACATCGAACGCTTGGCTGCCACAAGCCACTTCTCTCTGTGGTAACTGTTCTGACACCTCCTGTTTAAAACCCAAAAAGTCAGAAGGATCGTGATTGGGAACACCGTGACACCGTGTCTGAATTGAAATATCCCGGGGTCACACTGGATTCAAAGTTAAACCTCAAAACGCATATTAAGAACACATTAAAGAAAATCCAATACAATATGGCCAACTTCAGACATATCAGATCCTGTCTTTCTTTGGAAGCAGCCGAGACTTTTATGCACGCTCTCATGTTCTCCCATCTGTCCTACTGTATCACCTGTTGGGGACAGGCTGGAGAAACTGTTATCAGACCTCTGGAGTCAGCGTACAAACAAGCCTAAAAATGTTTTGATAAAAAAACGTTTATGCACCATCACTGTAATATCTTGGCGAAATACGATTTCTTGAGTTTTGAAAATTTTAGAACCTGACTGCTTCCAAACCTTGGTGAGTCGGCACTCTGTGAGTATTGCAAGATCCACTAGAGTGAGAGTTCTTTACAAGACTGCCATATACCTTTCCATCGCTCTGCTTTTGGACAGTCTGCTTTTTCAGTGAAGGCCACTACACAGTGGAATAAGCTGCCTGATGCGATTAAGACATGTGCTACCACCAAGGCTTTAAAACTGAACTTAAAAAAACATTTAAAAAGTAGCCAACATTGCACACACTAACCTTCTTTGGTCCACACTCCCATGGTACTGACATCGATGTTTGTCTTGTCTGGTTTTATGTGGGAGAGGGACAGTTTTTATTGTATTTGTAAATATTGTACTCATCTTGGTGTGTGTTGTTCTGTGGTCACCCCTTTGTCCTGTAAACTGTCCTGTTTCTGTTCATGTTGTGGGTTGTCCGTTTCCCTGCCAGGGGACTGCAGATGTAAATTAGCCTAAGGCTAACTCTGGTACAATGCATCAAATGGCAAAATTTATGTTATAATTGTACATGGTCCCTTCTTAAATAAATAAAGTAAGGTTAAGGGTTAAGGTGAACTTTATTGTCCCCGTAGGGAAATTTGTCCTCTGCATTTGACCCATCCTTCGTTGCCGCTGGGGCAATCCGTCAGGAGCAGTGGGCGACCGCAGTGCAGCGCCCGGGGACCCATCTCCAGATGTGAAGCCAGGCTCATGGTCAGAAACACCTGGCTGGAGGATTGTAAAGTAAATTGTAACTTCAATGACCTTTTTCTCAAAACGCATTTTTTCTCACATTGTGGCGACAACATCTCCACTTTAGTAGCTCCTACAGACTCCAAACTTCCAAGTGTTGTAGTTAGCAATATAATGTGTTTGTTCAGAGGGATTTTTCAATATCCAGCTTGATTTATTGACTTTTGAACCCCAAGAAACAAGAAATTTGAATTGTTGAGGATTTCTTCACTAATAACTATCCCAAATCCCCTCTGAACAAACCTTTTGCAACTAATATATCAACGACATAAAACAATACATTTAAACCTGCTCTATCCATTCCATTGCCTAACAACATTTTTGTTAGGCAAATTTAGGCTTTTATATAAACATATTTTCTCATATTCATGTCAGTAATACAGTAAAGTATGTTGCCAGTGTCTCCTTGGAACACTTTTTTCGATCTGCCAATTCACAAGTTAGAGTTATCTTGAAGGGCAAAACTAACCGATGAAAACATCTGGCTTTGTTCTGTAGCTTTGTCTAATAAGGAAATCAGGCGCTTTATCTAAACAACTTCTGATTTCTCTGTTATAAGAAAGCAGGATAATACATTTATTTGATGTATAGGTGCTTCTGACCAAGATCCGAAGAGGGGCCCCATGGGCACTTCACTGCTCTCACTCCTGACAGGTTGCCCCAAAGATGGAGAGAACAGATTCCCCCATGAGGACAACACATTGACTTATTTCACAACAATCCGATACTGAAATGTCCTTGAGGTTTGCCACTTCACAGATGATAAAAGCAACTGAATAAGCACCAAACGTAATGCTTTCAAAGCACGGCAGCCAAACCTTCTTCAGCCAAACAACGCAATTAGCTGCCTGTGAGCGTTTCCCATATTTTTTTCTTTCTTTAGACTTCCCAAGTGACAGCCTGTAATGTGAACCTTGACTCCAGTCTGAACCGTTACAGGTAGTGCCAAAACCCAGGCATCAACATCTGGCTCGGTTCTTTTATCACCGGCCCGTGCTCCACAAACAGTCTAATACGAGAGAGTGAAAATGAGCCAAGAGCCCTGCGGCAGCTCTGTTTGTGTTTGGAGAATAGAAAAACACAGCTGGTTTGATGAAAATGTGGGCTGTGTCAAATGAAGTAGAGTTGGGAGGCAACAGGGAGACGGGGCTGAACTGAGGCAAAGACAGACTGAACAGTGGTCAGGAGTGAGGCCAGTGAAGGAGCACGCACCTCTATTGCAATTTGGGTGCGCTAATGACTGTAATTTCATACAGAAACAAACTTTTCAGGCCACGACCCTTAAAAGATTTAAAACTATGCAAACAACCCACGAATCCCACAGTAAGCGGCCTTTAAAAGTGATAGTGTGGAAGTCCCGGTATTACAAATTTAACAGAACATGTACAATTGATGTGGGCCTGAATTTTGATGTAAATACTTTTTTTTTTCCTAAAGTAATAGTTAAAGAAAAAATGATGTGAGAGAGACATTTTAAAAGTATGCAAACTACCCCCTCCCCTCCTGATTGGACCAGAAAGCCCCTCCTCGGTCTCAATACACAGGAAAGCTCGTCTCATTGGTCCACACGTAAGCCTGCAAGAGTCTGATTTGTTGCTGAGATCAGCAAAGGGAGCGACTTTTGGGCACAGACAGTCAATTATACGCATTCTATTAAATTTGTAATACATTTAGACTTCCAGACTATCACTTTAAGTCCCACCCTCTGCTGATCAACTAATCAAAATCCCTGTTGATGTAACTTTGACCAATGAGAAGAATTTTCAGGTTCAATCAGGACGGGAGGGAGATGGAGCTAGATTGTTTAGTCTCTGTCTCTGTCTCTCTCTCTCTGTCTCTCTCTCTCTGTCTCTCTCTCTCTCTCTCTCTCTCTCTTAAGCACTAGAGCTCAACCACTAAGCTAAGAGCATAAAAGACATGACACTGTTTACATACCTTGACAGAATGCCAGGGTATGTAAGCTTATGCATTTCATAGAATATGAATGATAACACAAAAACCTTCTCCTGAACAACTTTCCTGGCAGTTGTTGAAGGTCATGTAAACGTCAGATCAGGGACATTTCAGTAGATTCTGTTTCATTATGATTTCAAAAGAGTAAACTCTGTTCTTTGACAATAGATGGCTTCGCACAACCACTGACCATGAGTGGAAAAAGAAAGATTTTTGCGTTATCGTTCATATTCTATGAAAAATGGGTATGTAGACCTTAAAGGGAACGTAAACCTTTGGCCACAACTGTATATGTCAAGAGAATAATACATAAAACCAACCACAAAATGGCATATGTGTTATTAAAGTGGGGCATATACTATTGCTTTCACAGGAAATTAAAAAATACAGAGTTGGTTTTGCTGTTCAAAAAAATCGCATGAACTCAGCCAATCCAACAAACAAATAGTTCAGCTATGGTGTTTTCACTGGTAGAGTATCGTAATATTGTCTTGGAGCGTGGTCAGTGTTTATCCTATTTCACTTTCCTGCATTTGTCACCGTATTTACCCAGCTTTAGTTCGAATAAGCCATAAACATGCAGAAATGGCCTGACAATGGACCACATTATGCAAGTCTGTATTGAGAAATTCAAATTACAGCTCTCCATTTCCCACTTTTACACATGTACTGCGGTGGCGTTGGTACAAGCTGGCCATCATTTGCATTAGCGCTACACACAGACAACAACGTGGACACACAGAGGAGTAAAGGATTTTTTTTTTTTTGCTGGAAGCTAAATATGGTGCAAGATTGAACATTGGCCATAGTCACCCGCCGTTACCAATTACACTCCAGAAAATGTCCATGGAAGTCCGAACCAGCTACATCCAACTTGACGTGTGACTAAAATCCAAAATTGGAGGCAAAAAGAGCCCACGGGATATCAAATGAGCCGTATTTTTGCCGTACCTTGAATTTCAAATCGTGATGGGTGGTAGAGAGAGCAGCTTCAAGTGACAAATGCAGGTGTGAAATGAAACTAAGAAGCAATTGGTACCGAGTGTCAAAATGAGAGCGAGAAAAATCACAGGTGGAGTGCAGCTTCATAATGGAGCAGACCTGTACATAAGCTGGAGAATATTGAGGATAATGTAGAATGATCCAATATTCTTGTGAAGCTGTCGTTCTTTTGTGGGAAACACAAAAAAAGCATCTTAAAATGGCAAGAAAAGTCATAATGCTATACATTATGATGAAATAACAGCAGGTTTGACTAGGGCTAGACGTTGTTAAACGATACCGAAAAATGGTCTTAGTTTTTTTCTTCATTCCAGACTGAATTGATTGTGAATTGTAAATTGTAAATGATGGAGTGGAGAGAAGAAGGGACTTTTCCACCGTGGCGTGACATGGATGGATTTTGATATTTGTGAAGCCCTTTGAGGAAGATTTTGTTTGTGATACTGGGCTATACACAGTGTTGGGGAGTAACTAAATACATGTATTTAAAATACGTATTCAGAATACTAATTTTGAGTAACTGTATTCAGGTACAAATACTCTCTCATTTGAGGGTATTTCGAATACAGTTACTTTTCAAATACCAAAGGAATACAGCGAGGGAGAGAGGAAGGAGAGAGATAGAAAGAGGGAGGAGAGAGAGAGGGGAAGGAGAGAGAGAGAGGAAGGAGAGAAAGAAGAGACAGGAGAGACAACAGTTGGTGTAAAAGTGTTGCTACATATTTTTAATCTTTCACCATATTTATACAAAAACATAAAGCAAATCAAGGTGAACGTATTTAAGTATTCAGAATACAGTACACTGATTTGGCAAAGTAACTGAATACGTTGCAAAATACATTTTAAGACAAGTATTCAGTACTCTGTAACTGAATACAATTTCAAAGTATTCTCCCCAACACTGGCTATACAAAAATACATTTGATTGATTGAAGTTTAAACTGTTAGCCGCGGCCCCAACTTGTTACTCGCTTTGACAAAACCTCCCAAACATCCCTGATTTAGGACACAGACCTTCAGGGTTTTTACAGTTTGTAGAAATCAGAGACAGTAGAGAGACAGTATGAAGGTGAGCCACTGTCTGCAGGTGAACAGGGAAATCAATTCAATTGAGTGATATCAATTACAAACTTTTGCTGTATATTACTCACAGACAGTTAAAAGAGATGGACGTAGCCCATGTGACTTTCCCCATTGCGTTCAGCGCAGCCTAGTGAAGCAAATTCATGCTAGATGTGACCCACCACCATTGGGCCGTACGTTCTCATGGCAACCACAGAGCCAATTAGGAGTGAAGTTTTTGAAGGTGCCCGCCCTTCACTTGTCACACCGGGTTAACCCACAGACGGCAGCAGAGGGCATGCTGTCAATCAAACCAGGCCCCACAGCCAACATCAATGAAAGAAGGCCCCTGATTGGCCAGTTATTTTTGTTAATATCTTAAATAATGTTGAAGATATCAAAAGACAAACAACAGGACGGTGTAGTGCGTGGTAAGACAAGCACGTGGTAAGACAAGCACTTGAGGGCCGTATTAATGCTATTTCCAATAGCATTAATACGTGTAGTGCGTGGTAAGACAAGCACTTGAGGGCCGTATTAATGCTATTTCCAATAATGAAATAGCATCAGGGGCCAAAAAGTTTACATGTAAGTCAATGGGCACTTCCAGCTTCTGGGAACCATCCCGTATGCTAGCACGGCTTCGACCAGAGCTAGCCAATTAGCTCTCCATCAATATTATACACT
>OMNZ01016223.1:0-39619 GCA_900303255.1 Lesueurigobius sanzi
AAACTCTTATTTAACTTTCAAATGCTCTGGGGCAAACCTCAGTCGGGCTCTGATGTGCCGCTCTTTAAGTAAAGGGGTTCTTCTAGGACAATGGCCCTGAAGTCCACCACCATGAAGAGCTCTCACAACTGTGCTCCTTCAAACATGAACTCCAGAAGAGGCCAGGTCAGCAACAATCATCTTGGCAGATGTCCGGGGCTCCTTACTGACATCTCTGACTATTTTTGTCTCAAGAGTTTTTGAGATCTTGCGCTTACGACCACGACCAGGTTTGTTTATGACAGAATTTGTCTCCTTATACTTGGAAATGATGCAACATACCGCAGTTCTAGACACTGTGAACTGCTTGGAAATGGCAGTGTAGCTATCTTCAGCCACTATCTTCTTTCTGAGCTCCAGACTAATTTCTTTGGTCTTTGTCATGGTGAGAAATAATAGTCCCCCTACGGTTGTTCAGGTGCCCTGTTCTTTGGAGTCCTTTTATGCAGTTAGAATGCCAATTGACTGCAGGTGTTGCTAGGAAGCCAACTGATTGCATAGGTGTGGTTTAAAAGCCGATTGGTTAATTAGGTGTGTTTTGAAAGCAAAAATTCTCATGGGGGCTAATATTTTTGAACAACCCATTTTTACATTTATTTCATATAAAGACAACCTAAACATGTATTTTATATTCCAAAATGTACCAAAAGCTTCTAAATAGCACTGGGGAATGTTTGATGGGATCAATTTTCATCTAAGTTGCAAACATTTAGATGAAATTTGGGAAAGTGTTCCAAAATTTAAGGGGGGTTAATAATTGTGGCTACGACTGTATATTTTTGTTCAGTGTATATTCTATATTTAACCATGAAAGTCCCACTGACATTCACAATTTCATTTTCAGGGAACTCATTCAGGGTAACATTTTTAATGCTAGGGGAAACCAAAGCACCCGGTGGAAAGATAAGGGGAACACATGCAAACTCCACACAGAAAGGCCCTACCCGGTCTGGGATTGAATAAGGGACCTTGAGATAAGAGTCCTAACCACTGTACCATCGAGTCGAAGTCGTAGTTCCACTTCATAAAATATTTACCATCTACCATCAGGCATAGATTAATATAAAATCAGGACTAAACCTGGTTCACAAATGTTTTGTTTTCATGTCTAAACTGGATGTAAATCATGTCTTTACAAGCAAATATGTCCTTTGTTAAATTGTATTAATGAATTTAATTTCAATAGAATAAGCAGGACACACTTATTTTAACAACACATTTGAGAGATAACATCAACAACAATTGAACTGTATTGGGTTAGTAGAAATAATTGTAAAAAAAACATTTATGCTTTTGTTTGCAAGGGTGGGCCTTTTAAGTGTCTGTCCTCAGGCAAACACAGCTCCCGAACAAAAGAGAAAATAAATGATAGGCCGCAATTAAAGTACTTCCAGAGCATGTGAAATTACAGTTCTACAGAAAAATTATGAGTATGCCAAAAAGCTATGAATTTGTTCTTTCAGCATTTACGATATTTTAATCAAATTATCAAAATTATTATTGAATTATGGAGACAAAATACAAGTTTGTATTTTGGTTATTTTTCTTTCCAATCAGCCACATAATTCATTTAACAAATACTTTAAAAACAACTCTGCATTTCTTATCCAACCCATTGCCAGACCTAATGTGAAATTACTATGATTCCCTTTACACTGGCAAGAATAACTTGTTGAACTTAGGGACCTCCTTATTTGGTTGTCTGCCTTGATAATGGTCGCAGAGGGCAGGCAGGCAGAACACCTGTTAATGAAGAAGTCAGAGGACACATACACATTTCTGTTATAACATGTTATTTCTGTTATTACATGTGACAGTTGACATGTGCTTCCATCTCATGGACTTCATTTGACTAGTAAAATGTCAACTAATATTCCTTTAACCTGTTATCTTTGTGTTTTTCCAGTGGCACTTTGGTGACAGAGCCACTCCCAAAATGCCATATAAGGTCGTGATGCAGCGAGGCCAGGCTCAACTCTGGGGAAAAGATGAACAACTGCTTAGCTGAAGACATCCTCGCAGTAGCTTCTCCTACTCTGGTCCAGGCAACAGCATATTACAATGGTGAGTACTTTTTTCATAAGGATTGAATTGGTAGTACTTTTGGTGGTCTAAATTAAAGCCTGAAAACACTGTTGGATCAGTGTTTGATTGAGCTGATTTAGTTTATCTGGGTCTTTTTTATTTTTGGTCTTTTTTAAATGCTGGAAATAATTATTACAATTTAGTCCTCACTTATAGTCCTAGTGTAATCCAAGTTTAGTCCAAAATATGCCCAGATTGGCACAGATTTAGACTTTGTGCAGGTTTATGTTCAGGCCTGGGTTTTGTTCTTATTGAGAATTGGTATTCCTGGGTGCTTTAGTCCAGATGTGTAAAAAATAATCTGACTTATTTAGTTATCAGCAATAGTTATCTTGTCACAGGTTTCATTATAAATACCAAGCCGTAGTTAAAACAAAATGACAAAAGTGCGATAAATATTTTGTGATTTTTATGAAAATTACTTGGATATTCATATCCAATCTTCTTCATCAAAAGGTTCCCAGTCTATATATTGTTTACTTTATCTGCATTAAAGTCAATAAAACCTTTACATAAACAATAATAATTGATGAACTTGTTTGTTTAGTCTAAAAACATCTTTATAAAAGCCTGTTATACACATTGATAAATAAGTTCATGTGCAACATTCTACTATAACTGTTCTTCCTTTTCTAGTATGTTTAAGTTAAGCCTATACCAATCTGCAAAAATGTCCTTAAGTTGTATTTTCACCAAGAAAACCGTAGCCTTACCCTCTGAATCGAAATAAATAGATATTTTGATACAATGATAATATCTGTCTTCATTATCATTTTTGGACGCTGCATGATCCAGACCACCCAGCTGACGCAGGAGCAGATCACGGAGTATAAAGGAGTTTTTGAGATGTTCGATGAAGAGGGGAACGGAGACGTGAAGACGCAGGAACTGGAGAGACTCATGAGTTTAATGGGAATCAACCCAACCAAACGAGAGCTCAGCCAGATGGCCACAGATGTAGACAAAGATGGTAATACTCATTCCAGTTTCTTCCTATGTATGTGACTTAAAACATTAAAACCCCAAGGAATATTCAATCATGAATTGTTAAACACTTTCAAGGTGTAAAAGTCTGTACAAAACTGCATTGCTTTTAAATAGCCAGTGGAGACAGAACATTTAGCTCTCTCCAGCAGAGAATATATATTCAATATGATTCCAAGTGTCATTACTACTGTAATCCTATCATCTTTGCTTCTGTTTTTATACATTTTTCAGTCTTATTTCACCATATCTACATTTTTATATTTAGGATTCAGAGACACATTTAGTTCCATTATATGTTATATACTTGTATTTTAGATATGCATCAATCAATCAATCAATCAATCAATCAATCAATCAATCAATTTGTTTTTGTAACGCCCAATATCACAACAGGAGTCGTCTCAGAGGTCAGTACAAACACAAAACAAATCAATATAAACATCAAACAAGTGAAATGTCAGCCTAGGATATCCTTAGACCCTCCCCTGCGGCAAGGAACAACTCGGAACACCACGTGGGACAAAACGGAGAAACCTCGAGGAGAACCAGAGTGGGGAAGTGATCCACTCCTATGGACGGATGGACCAGATGGTTCCCAGGCTGACGAGTCCCGTAGCTGTGTCCAGGCGAGGGCATCAGTGTACACCTTATTTAGTACACAGAAATCCACCATTCAGATATATAAACCAATACAAAGCATTCTGTTTACTAATACAGTATATATTGACCAAAAATCTAACCATCTGCAAAAGAGTTACAGAAGATTTGAAGCTTCAGAAAGAAAGTAAAAATAGACAAATTGAACATTTTGTTGAAGTAGTTTTAGTTATAAATATAATAAAATATATAGTAAAAATGTAAGAAAAACACAGTATTTTAGATACTATTATAATACAGATGGTGGCAAATGATCTTTGAGGTTTTTAAGATTTTAGATTTGCGAAATGTGAAGCCAGTAAATACTGTAGATGTGCAATTTATTAGACTATTACTAGATATTGCCACTAGATGTCAGTGTTTCATTGAGATATTTTTCACTTTTGTTCTGACGGTTTTTATGGACAGGAGTCAGGACACTGGAATGTGAAAGAGAATGAATAGAAGGGTGAGACATTTAGCAATTTATTGAAACCTGTTCTGGATCTGTGAACACTGAGGGCTCAACATTGACCAGTATGCAAGTCCTGCAGCCTTGTCTACTATCAGGCCCCCAGATCATTTTTCATTCTTTACTCTCCCCTGTGTTCTCTGTGTATTCAGGTAAAGGCCTTCTTAACTGCGACAGTTTCCTGGCTTTGATGGCACTGTATCACGAGCGCACCAAGAACCAAGACGCTGAACTCAGAGCAGCTTTCAAAGTGTTTGACAAAGAGGCCAAAGGATACATCGAGTGGAACACTCTTAAGTAAGATCTGTATATAATTTCACAATTATATAGTAGCCCCTCTGTCGCAAGGAGGGCCTGAAATTCAGGCAAGTGTACGCACATACAGTACATTTACGCATATTATTGAATTATTACATGTATTGTATGTTATATATTGCATTCCCTGCATTCCTTTAATAATCAGTTAAATAAATTAGTTTAATCCTCCATGTGCTGTCCATGAGAATCACATAATTCAACATTGAAATTCTGGCACATATATACAGTGGTTCCCAAAGTGGGGTCCAGGAGCTCCTGGGGGTCCTCTGAGGCACTTCAGGGGGGCCCCCAAAGCTCATTTTGAAAATAAGTACATTAAAAATATTGAATTTGAACTACAATTTCGATTTCGAATTGTTTAGATTTATTCGTTTCAACCCATTGATTGATTGCGAGTTCAAGTACATTACATCATATATAATCTGTACATCCTCAACATTTTATATACAATTGTAATTTACAGCAGATAATAATACAACCATATTCATGCACTAGTCTTTGTTATCTCTTATTTCATGTCAATTCTAAGATGCAAAACATTAAACATTACTTTGGACAGAGTGAATTATTAGTACTACTATTATTATCCCTATGGTGTCTTCGGATCTATAGAGTTCGGGAATAGCCACCGTTGCCATGGAAATCCGCCATGTTAGCAGCTTCTAGCAAACATTATCCATAGACTAACATTGGCAAGAAACGTGATAAAAAGTGGAGAAAAGAGCCGCGGAACAGCTCCGTTAGCTGCTGAGTCTGGTAAATACATCTAACTAGTGTCAGAATGCTTTTATATGAACGATTACTCCAGTATTTTACCTTTATAAAACCTCCATTAGTTTATTATGGAAAAAAATGCTGCTTATCCCATAATGCTTTGCAATATGACATCACATTTCCGAACTCTATAAGAGGCCGGAAATTCTGTAATGTAATAATATGTCTTAGTGATAATTAAAGGGGACGACAACAACTGTGTCCATCATTATGACTTGTTTGTTACAGTATGTTTTTTGTTACAATTGTATTTTCAGATATGTGCTGACAAACGCAGGAGAACCCCTGAATGAGGTTGAGGCAGAGGCCATGATGAAAGAAGCCGACAAAGATGGGGATGGAACAATTGACTATGAAGGTGAGTTTCTGATTTTCAACTGCAGTGTGCAGTATTTTGCATATTTATTTAAGACAGGTCTCAAACTTCAGACAGGTCTCAAACCAGGTTTACAGCAGGGCTATCACAGGATTCATCTAGGGACAGAGTAGTTTAGTTGGTAAGTATTCACCTACAAATCAATACCAGCTCCTACAAGTGCCACTACTGTCATTGTGTCATTGGGCAAGACACTAAACCCACCTTTCCTCCATTGTCTAGGTCAGTGTTTCCCAACCAGGGGTACGGGGACCCCTTGGGGTACGCAAGAGCTTAGCAGGGGGTACTTTGAATAATTTCTGATAAAAAAATAAGTTAAAACTGAATTGTATTTTTGATTATTATGATAAAAATAAAGCTATTTAAAAACATTTAACGCATAAATACTGTAAGTTTGAGAATATTTAGCTTAACTGATCAATCAACAAAAACATTGAAGCAATCGAAGCAGCGGGTAATCAGATTGTTAATGAAAGGCCCAAAGGGTACGTGAGACAAAAAAGGTTGGGAAATACTGGTCTAGGTATACTGAGTCAGTGGTTGGTTGCTTGACAAAAAAGCCCTTTGACTTCCCATTGTAGGCGGAAAAGCACAAAATTAAGACAATTTAGTTTTCAAACCATGACTTAAGAAGTTCAATATGAGGACTAAACCAGAGAAGAGCAAAAACTGAATGAAATTGCCTCAAAATTGAAAACTAGCTTGGGAACCACCTGACTCGTGTACCAGTTTGAGAATCACTGCCCTAAAGTTTACTTTGGAGCCATCTTCATTTATGTGAGCACAGGTCAATATCTAAAACATTCTTTTAAGTGTGGCATAGAATTGAAATGCAAAAATGATGTTGATAAAAATATGTGGATTCGATAGAAATAATCAGGAATAAAATATGGCCCCTCAAAATGACAGTTGTTTTTCATTGTTTTGCAAGCATTACATAATACAATAGTCCTACAATATTGTGCATTCTGATCATCTTAATCTTTAAATCCCACAGAATTTGTGGCCATGATGACTGGAGACCTATTCAAAATGAGCTGAAGGCCTTCTGAAGATGCTTTTCCATTGTTGCCTTTTCATAATCCATGCAAAATTACAATAAACCATACACTTAGGATTATTACACTCATGGTTAAGTGTCTGAATGACCTTTTAATATTGGTGTTTGAGTAATTCGAGGTCACTGGTGGCGGCTAAAGCCATGATAGGGTTAATTTAGGGGACCTGCTACCCGGATGCAGTCATTCACATGGACAGCATCTGGTGTGCAGAAGCATTAAATCCCATCCTCATCCCCCTAAAGCCAGACTGACAACCCAGAGCAGCCAATCAGAATTCCCCTTTAGAATCCTGCCACCCAATGGTTTGCCACAGGGGGCGGGCTCTCTGCGTCAGTGATCCTGTGTTTGCAGCATCCCTTAGAGCAGCCACTGTTGTGTGAAATACGAGAAAGCAGGGAAGAAATACTGGGCTGTAGATTTTCAAGGAAGGCAATTTGAGACGTGAACAGGATCCGGAGGAGACTATCAGTGTTTGGTTACCTTTCTGTGTGGCATCCATCTTGGGAGAAATGGCTGCGTCTTCATTGTAAACAGCTTGTACCTGCATTGCTAAGAGAAGAAGCTGAGGAGGAGGGGCAAGAGACAGAGAAAGGCATGCTCCTTCCAATGGAAAAAAACCTTATAGCTTTGCATATAATGTCTTAAGGTACGTATAAAGCCTTTTCCCTATCATAATTCATATTGGCCATCAAGTCACTGTCACTGTTATGTCAGGAGGATTAGTGGTAGCAGCAAGGTTGGCTGTTGACTATAAATAACATGTCACTCAGCAAAAGCCAATGCACTATTATGTGTGCAGGCTTGCTTGTGTGAATGGCCTTTTAGTTGTTTGCCCATATGCTACACATGTTACCAATTAAGGGCACAAGGAGACAGGATGCACAAAGTTGAAAGGGGCAAGGATCAAATGTCTACTACCTTCCTGGGTCCCTACATACCTTGCCTTAAAACGGAGGGTGGGGGTGGGGGGTCACAATTTTTAAATGTAGGAAAATCTGTGTTATAAGTGCTATTTTTGGAGGTGGGAGTAAGATTGGATGCCTGTGACTTCCTCCAAAAATAACGTGCAGTTCGAGTGGTTAGTTCTTTTCTTCGTTTTATCATGGCAGTTGGTACTTTTCTTCCTGCCTCTCTGTGTCTTTTATACCCACATCCTTCCCATGACAGTAACAGACATGGCGTAGGTACAACTGAAAGAGAAGTGTTTAAGCCGTTAGATTTCTATTAATAATTCTGTGTGTAGACTGTAGTACCATTCATTGTGTCTTAATCTCCTGACCTATGCTCCCTCCTAACCTAACACTGTGTATGTAGCACTGTATAAAATAACAATGTAACTAACCTCAGTGTTACACACTCTATATAATCTGAAAAATTGTCTGCTGGCTGATTTGACTTTAAAATATACAGGTGCTGTATACATCATGAAAAAGTTGATTTATTTCAGTATTTCCATTCAAAATGTGAAACCTGTATATTATATCCATTCATTAGACACAGACTGATACCTGTATAGTTTAGGGCTGAAACAACTAATCGATTAATCGTCAACTAATCGATTATTGGAATAGTTGTCAACTATTTTAGTAATCGATTAATCGTTTCTGGGATATACAGACTCAGACAGAGTAAGAATTACATCAAAATTTTGTATTTTTTGTGAAAAAACTATGTTGACTCTGAAGGCATTGGTTCTAGAAGTTTTTTTTTGCAAATATTTTTGCTCTGATTGTTCCAAATCTTGGATCATAATCTAATCCAAGCAGAAAGAGGACTCTCTCGCTCTCACTTTTACAATCCCAGAGTGAATTTTCGAGGTTCTTAGCTTTCAAATGAGGAATGACATGTGGAACTTGTACAAAGAGCATCCTACAAACATTAGCTTTAACTTTACTCCATCAAGACGTCCTCAAACGCTGTCACTTTAGCTTCATGTGCAAAAAGCTTTTAACAATTACACTTTCCATGCACCTTTTTGCACCAACCGATTAATCGATTAATCGTAAAAATAATCGGCCGATTAATCGATTACCTAAATAATCGTTAGTGACAGCCCTAGTATAGTTCATGCTTCACAACTAGAAGGTCCCCTCAATGGGTTTTTCGGAGTGACGTGTTTACATGCATGAGTCCCATGTGTGTTCATTAACAACAGTGCATGTTCACACCAGATAAACCAACAAACGGATGCATTCTGATGTACTATTTATGTATAGTTTAACTCAATATTTAAAGGAACAGGCCACCGTTTTTACATACTGAGGTATGTTCTTACCTGAGTTTAGACAAGTTGATGCGTACCTGTCTGGTCGTTGTGCGTGCTCCCTGTGACGTAAAAAGACCAAAGATATTGTTAGCATTAGCCTCTCCCAGCTTATTCCTATGGGACCAAACGGGGGTGAAGTTAGAAGCCACGCCATCCAAGTATAGTTACACAAAATTAAACATGTTCTAAGCAGATACAAACTGGTACTACATTGCAAAGCGCAATAATATCTTCACTCCTAGTGTTAGAGTGAAGATATTACTGCAGGGCCGTCGAAGTGCTCCTAGGGTGTTATTACGCCTTACTATATAGTACCCCTTTTTATCTGCTTAGAAAATCGACATGTTTAATTTTGTGTAACTATACTTGGATCGTGTAACTACTCACATAACTGCATTTAAATAGGGAACACGTGGAAGAGCTTGGTGGCTTCTAACTTCAGCCCCGTTTGGTCCTGTTTCTGGTTTAGACCGTCGTGAGACCAGTTAGTTCTACCCTACTGATAATGTGTTGTTGCAATAGTAATCCTAAATGCTGTTGCATAGGCTAAATGCTGTTGTTAGCATTTAGCCTATGCTGGGAGAGGCTAAATGCTAACAACAGCTTTGGCCTTTTTGCGTGACTGAGGGCACACACAAAGACCAGACAGGTGCGCATCAACTCATCTAAGCTCAGGTAAGAACATATCTCAGTATGTAAAAACGGTGGCCTGTTCCTTTAAGGGGTCATTTATCAACACAGGTGCTGAATAGCAAGTGCAAATTGAAAAATAAAACATGCTATTTTGTGGCCGTGTTGCACCAGATCTAACTTTTGAAATCATGCGTTACATTACAGTATAAGGGCCACAAATCTGATAGGTAAATGAGATAATTCTACGCGAGTGGAAAATGCACAAATAAATGTTCTGCTGATCCCCTTTTACATGTACTACTCGTGAGCAAATGCTTGGTAAACGACCCCCTTACGTCTGTGTGCCCATATCTCAAAATATCAATCAGACATTTGTAACACACTATCAATAATTATTTATGCATCTGTAGGGTCATTAAACCACCTCTAGGCTCCTGCCAACACCACAAACATGACCGTGCCCGCTGTGGAAGGCCGTGCAAGTTGAACGCCCGCACCATTTCATCCAGAGCGCTCCGTTTCGGACGACCGGACCATGTCTGCCACTGCTGCAGCTCAGAGCACCCCCGGCCTCCTCTCCACTCCCCACCCTGCCCCCAGCTCTGTCTCCCTGCCAGCCCTCGCCACCAGCGCCACTGCCCGGGAAAGCATACGGACCACGCTCATGACTGTTACCATAGCGACCAACGAGACCGCCTTCAACGCCACAACGCTTCCGAACTCAGCAACGGAGGCGTCGGGAATGGGAATGGTGCTCGTGCCATTCGGGATCATCACTGTCATCGGATTAGCTGTGGCAATTGTAAGACATGTAGATGGAGCTTTTAAAACTGTCCTTGTTGTTAGTTAGCTGTTGTATATTATCCAATTTTGTAATATTAATAACAGTTCATTTTTGTTTTTTACAGATGTTGTATATTCGAAAAAGAAAGAGGTAAGTTCTCTATGTGGCTCTCATGTTGGTTTTACTCAAACTTGCATCATCAGGGTTCCCACTCTACCTGGAGAATCTTGAGAACCTGGAAAAATAGCTGCCTTTTTCTAGTCATGGAAAGTCATTTCACCTCCCTTTGTTTTTCTGTTTAAAACTAAATGTAAGCAATACTTTGCTCACCACATCAGACCTTCTATTTCAAAATTTTCCCAGGGGAGGACTCCCGAACCACCCATTTTACCATGTTCCCAAGAAAACTTTACACGTCTAAGTTCAAGTCTCTTCAGACCAAAAGGCAGTAGGCTTTAGCCATTATTAGATCGCATACACAGGGGGGCACTGGCGAGTGAGAAGGGCAGAGAGGGCCGCGAAATACGTAATCACAATGTTTTGATCTATTTTTGCACTTTCAAATGTCATGGAAAATCCTGGAAATGACCTGGAAAATAGTGGGAACCCTGATTATTAAAGTGTATATGAGGTTTTAATAATTATGACTTAGTTTAATGGATCATGTCTGTGCAAAGTATTCACTTTAATATTGCCTTAGTGAAGTGGCAATTTAATGAAAAAAAGTTGGGAAAAAAGATTGTTATTTCAATTTTTATAATATAAAACTACGTATGTCAGTCATGACCCGCTGCACCATCCTTGCATTCAAACGCTTCTGACCTCGTCTTGCAGGTTAGAGAAGCTGAGGCACCAGCTGATGCCCATGTACAACTTCGATCCGGCCGAGGAACAGGACGACCTGCTGGAACAGGAGCTGCTCGACCACGGACGGGACGGGATCATCACCGGCCCCAACTCCAAGGTGAGACAGGGGACGAAATGTGTCTCAGTAGCACATCCAGGACTTAGACTTAGACAGACTTTATTGATCCACAAGGGAAATTGCGTTGTCACAGTAGCTCAAATAGTATCTTACAATAAAAATAGCAATCTTAAAAAACAATAACAAAATAATAAAATAATAAATGAACATGACCTGAACATAAGGCACCTACACAGACGCTGGTGTTTTTTGTCTCGTGACAGATCTAGCTCTACCTACAGTAGAGCTAGATCTGAATTTCATGGTAAATGATACAAATTAATCACAAAAAAGCTTTCAATGAACTTATTTTTGCCTTGTCCAAACATTGCCGACATTGTGAAATTGTTATTGTCAAGTCCTGACCCATCACACTGAAATATTTCATGAGGACTACAGCAAATCCTTTTGTTTTGTTTATTTATGAGTGAAGTTCTCAGGTAATAATCATTTCATTTTATATTTCTTTTAAAGTTGACACCGCACACTTGGTAATGTATCATCACCTGTGTGTTGTTTTATTCATGTTTCTGAACCCTTGTTCTTTCACATTTCTATAAAATGCTATCTTCTTTCATGAAATAAACACACCATCATTTGTCTTAACATTCATCTATTGGTACATAACCCATTAAGTGTTTTACCTTGTATTCCTTTTGTCATTGATTCTACATCCATGTCTGTAATATTTAGTAATATTTAGTATTCTGTCAAGTAACTTATTTTTCATGGTTTGCCAATAGCCACAACCAAATTCAATCAAATCTGAGGTTTGTATTGGCGTGCCTAATTAGTGGTTAATCTCTTTTCATTCTTGATAATAATAATAAAGGATATATTACATCTTTATGTCTATCAAGGAATCTTCTTTCATTTAATATAATCACACTATGGTTGATTAGCCTTTAAATTCTTGATAGTTTAAAGGCACTATACCTGTTTTTTTTTATTACAAATAATCAAAGAAGGAATGAGCAAATAAAATAGATAGTTGCGGTCCAAACTCATTCCCAACTTTCCAAACATATTTCTCGAGTTTATGAGCACATTTCACAACGTGTGGGGTCACTTTTTCGGGACACTGTCACAAAAATGCAAAAGAAGTAGCCTGCAAACTTCCTAAAATGCTTTACAATATAACAATATACTAAAGGAGGGCAAAACAAATTTCATTCCACTACTAGGAGAAAAAAAAGTCAGGTATAGTGCCTTTAATGTTTTGGAACGCCTATGGGAAAATGAGTGGGATTTGAGTGGGAACTGGTGAGCTTCATTCCTATAAAATCAATTCAAATCTTACACATTTCTTTCACAATTCAATTCAAAGGAATCAAAAGAACCTCACTTTTTTTTTGGGACTAAATCCACATGTTCTCCTTTAGACCCTGACGACTTCCCAAGGCACAACGCAGCGGCCCAGTCGGCTGGTCTTCACCGATGTAGCCAAGGCTCTCAACGCTTAACAACTTCCACTCACTACAGTCCCCAGCACTGTCACGCCCTGAAAGCATCACCCGAGAAGGAACAAGGTGCACAAGCTGAACTTTCAAAAACGAGCGCTGAGGGTGAAGACAGCATTTTTTCGAGGGGGGGAAAGGGGGACGCGATGCATGTTTCAAATCTCACAAGGCATCACACACTGGTCGATCTTGCACTGTTATATCTTCACAAATACAAATGCAGATGTGATGCACTTTCTAATGTCATTGCTGTCGTAGTTTGTCTTATGTATTTGATAAAAGGGAGTGTGCATTTTGTTATTTTTGTGTTTTTGTGGTCAAACATAAAGCTTGACAGAAAATCGGTATTCAGTGTCTGAGTAATGTTTTTAGGCTGTACCAGCATGAGAAGCTCTAATTTACTACGCACATAAATATATTTGGGTGCTAAACATCTATAAAGGAATTGCACAGGCCAAGAGATTAATATTAAATTGTTGAGGTCCATATTTGTATCCATTGGGACGCAGGACCGCAAGGAGAGGGGTGTCGGTGTCTATTCCATTGGAGTTGATACCCGTTGGACGAAATGTAATTATGTTTGACATGTTTTAAATTTTAAATATAAATAAAGTTCATTATAATATATATAAGTTCATTATATTCCATAAACACAATAATACAGCCTGCAAGAAGCGATATTGGAACATTATAAGTGACAGTATTTGTTGACAAATTGGTTTAAAGACTGATCTGACAGTCACTACAGGAGGAAGGATGTAGGTTATACTTCTCTATTAAAATATATTGTGTGCTTAGAAATGTTTGGATGAAAAGTTGCTACTGTATGTGTTGCTTTAAAGCAGGGGTGCCCAAAGTTTTTTCCATGGAGGGCCAAAATGGAAATGTATTAGGGGGCAAAAGGACCAAACGCAATTCTATTTTGCATGTAGAAAGACCAAATACAAACAGATCTATGATTAAATATCGTTTAATGACTGTGCTACTGAGTAGGACATGCTATTATGGTGTCTGTAGTTGCTATTGAGAGTCTATTCAATGCATAATAATACATTTTTTCTATAATGCACTTTACATTTGCAAAACAAATCCCTAAAATTGCTAAAAAAAAAAAAAAAATTGCTAAAAGACTAAAATTAATTTAAGAAATTTTAATTGATTAAATGAAAAGGTTTTAAGATGTTGAATAAAACTAGACACACCCGCGAGCCCCACTTGGGGCACCTCTACTTTAAAGTGATAGTCTTGAAGAGATTTTAAAAGTAAACAACCCCCACCTCCCCTCCTGATTGGACCTGATGAGACAAGCTTTTGCCCCAAAGCTTGTCTCATTGGTCAACACAAATCTTGCAAGGCTGATAAGTAGCTGATATAAAGAAGAAACGAACTACATAGATAAAAAAAAAAAAAAAAAAAGGATTTTCAAAGGTTTATAGGTACAACAAAAGCTAATCAGCAACTCCATATGATAAAACATGCAGTTTTAATAAGAATATTCAATTCAACTTTATTTTTCTTTATTCTTACAATTGCATTATGGTCTGTAGTTAAGCACATAAATGATTAACCCTTTGTTGTGCTTTTAGGCTCCTATACACTATGTTTTTAATCTATGAGGACAATAAATGACCTCCATCGAGGACATAATAGCGTGTACTAAAATGACAAATGCATTTTGATGATCCATATACAAGTTCACAGAGACCAAGTCATTAGGTGTGATATTTTATTGATGAGAATAAAAGAAGCAGAGTAACACAAATCACATGATTATTACGAATTATAACAAAATATATATCACAGGTTGGTGAGTTGAACTAATGTAAGTGGATGAGGACATATCAATAATACAACATAATATAGTTCTAGAAATACACGCAGTTAAGAGTAAGGCATAAAAGATGATTTCTCAAGTTACATTTTTTTTTTTTCAACTTTGTTTTCATTCAAGAGTTCAAACTGGATCAAGTATACTGTATGTCACTACATTATTTAAAAATCACAGAACATAAAAATTGTCCCCCAAAAACAAGATTATATATATGCATCACACAGTTATGTAAAATAAACATTGACTGATAGCTGTAGATTTTAAATTAAGATTTGCCTTCAAGCCGACTTCACTGCAATCGTACGGACGCAGCAACATGAGATGAGTGGACTACGATTGTTACCATTACAGTATTTTGAGGTTTATGTTTTTGCATTATTCCATGTCAAAATCCGGATCAGGTCTTGTTGACTGACCCAAACACACAGCGGGTTCAGAGAAAAACCATATAAACGTATTTCTGATGACCCTAAAAATACACAACAACCTGCAATGTATTCATGTGTTCAGAACATACACAACAGACCTATTCATTCCCATCATGAAAGGCTTAGGTCTGTGATCAATTCCATTCAGGTACAGCCTCTACATAAGCCTGATTGTACAGAATAAAGTATATAATTTGAACACTCATCAGGCTTCAACAGAAACACATGCATACGTAGAGGGGTATGATTACTTCCTGAACCCACTGTATTTGCTTTTATGCCGAGGTAGACCAGAGGGCAATGTAAGAAGAAATGTCAATGCATTTTGAACAAGAAAACGAGCACCTGTGACCGTGACTGTGGAACAATGCTGAAATACATGATTTGGAAACATCAACAAACATGATGGGCCCATTGGGAATTATAACACAGGGTTTCTGCGTGGCATTAAAAAGCATTAAAAGTCATTAAATGAATTGTGTCAAAAATAAGGCCTTAAATGTCATTAAAAAGCATTAAATAGATTCAAACTGGCATTAAATCAAACATTCTTAGAAAATAAAGACATTGTTCAACTGGTTTTCCTGCAGAAGTTTGGCAAAAATCCAAAAAGTGTCTAGACTGCTGTTTGGAAAGAAATTATACACTATTTCTTTTCAAAAGTTGTCATTTATGTCAAAATTGGTATTGAATATGGAAATTAATATTAAATACGTGCCAATTTGGGCATTAAAATGGCATTAAAAAGCATTAAATTTGACTTGCTGCTACCGGCATAAACCCTGGTAACAAAAACGAAGCCATTTCTAATAATTGTGTCGTGGAATTTGTTTTATTGGTGCAAGTTTTCATGTACGCTGAAATGAAAAGGCAAGACTAGGCAGGTCGGGTTCCAGATCCAACTTAATGAGGGTGCCTCCGTTTCAAAAGGGTGCGAAGACCAAATACTCTATGAATATTGTGATGCAACTCAAATATTTTAAAATGACACGCAATGCACCCCCTTGTATTTATGTCGACCTCAAAGCATGGTAGGGCTTTGTCTGTGTAAACTATGATCTAAATGGACTACTGTGCAATGGGATGTGATCAGGATTTAGAATTTGAGTTGGAGGGCAGGTGCCAAACTCTACAGAAGAGGAACCGCTTTTGAAACACATCTCATGATGGAAAATCCATAAATGTTCCACCCGATCACTGTGAGGTAGAGTTTGGATCTACAAAACTCACGCACATGTTTTTGAATTTTCTCACCACTCTCGAACACGTGTGTGAGAAAATAATTATAGTTCATATGTGCTGAAAGAGAAGACAGTGGATTTTATGCCATTTCTTTGCTGCATTTTGAGGGTTACCATAGTTACCAGCATAAAATGTCCACCTGCCCTCCACCTCAATTTTAAACTATAGGCCGTTTCGGATGTTGTGATGTCATTGTCACATGAACGCAACCTATTCCAAGTTCAGAATCTGGTTTAAAATGATGACAATGTATCACTATTATCAACATTTCATTTGGTAGCACTTAAGAATACGGCCCGGTAACTACTGGTAACTACTAGGTAATTACCCGAGTAATTACTAGTAATTGCTATCACTAAAAACAATAATTACCAGCAACTCTTAGGTAATTAACCCTAACCCCCTTACTAGGGTAATTACCTAGTAGTTAGTAATTACCTAGTAGTTACCGGGCCGTATTCTAAAGTGCGACCTTTCGCCAGTCAATCCACTAGCCGCTCGATTGATAATATATTTCATAGCCTGAAGCTGAAGTGATGCGATTGATTTTGGCAAGTCTTTAGTGACTGTGTGGATATTGGGTGAATGAAGTTTTTGCTTGCGTTAAAAAGAAAAAAAAAAAAGGATTACAAAAGGGACAAAGATTACACGTCCGTAAGCGATAACACGTTGTGGGTATAAGCCAATAATATAAATTTCGTGATTTACTGTCATGTATTTCAGCACTGCATCGATAACTGCTGGCTTATTCAGTCACATGAATAGAGTAACATTTACAGTGTAATAATTAGAAAATACATGATGCAGTAAAATGAGAGAAATAAAAGTAACAGACCCCAAATAAAGAAGAACTAGTACTACACCCTAAATAGCACATATATTTCATTAAGGCATTGTAAACCATTGGCTGCGATTCCCCCCGAGGAGTGTAATGTCATGGTTTTGTATGCAGGCCATATTATTAGATACACCCCTTGCAAATATTCCATGGTATAATGCAAATATTCCATGATTTATGTGACAGCAACTCAAGACATTTAGGTGTGTTGGCATGTTCCGGACAAGATTCTAGTCTAGGCTGTAGCTTTCCTCTGGACACGTTTTTTCTTTTCTTTTCTGATCAAACAATTAGGTAGACTCGCATTCGGCCTCCAGTTCGAGATACTTCACCCACCCCGTCTCCAGGTTGTGCACACTGGGACAACAGATACATGCACTGTCCCAGCAAAAACTAAAAAAAAAGCACCAGGAGAATGGTTCCCCAGCTATTACTGCTGTCAGGGTTAGCCAGTGGCACAGGAGCAGTGGTTTCGCTAGGGATCATTTTTCTCAGTCATTTTGAAGGACAGGGTGGCAAAGCTATTTTTATCTCCCATTATATACCTAGTATTATGTATGTTAGAAAACACAGATCACATGATAAATGGATGCAAATCTAAATGCAATTTGTGAGCAGAATCATGAAACGTGGATTTGGAAACTACAATGTGTGTAAAACTTTCAAAAGATGACGATGGCTTGATTTTCATTCCTTTAAAATGAAGGACAGCCAATTTTCTATCAACTCATTTTTAGTTAATGTAACCTCTGATTTGGAGATATTTAACTGTTTGGGGGGAGACTGCTGCCTTTGTAACCTGGCCCTGACAGAAGACTAATCACGATATACGATATGGACATTTTGCCTCACGATTATCTTGGCTAAAATTATCGCAATTCACAATATTATCACGGCAATTATTGCGAAATTTCTTATGATGAATTCCGTTTCGATTCTGGGGCCGTGGTTTGACGATTATCTTCAGAAGTGATGAAACTGGTATTGTCGGCAAATGATACTTCTAAACTGCTATTATGCATCGTTGTACTCATTCATTACATTTCAGCTTCATAAAACACTGGAGATTGATTAATTGTGCAGCCCTAACCAGCAGTTAGCTTTGTGCAGGACCAAGGTTGCTCAAATCTTTTTAAAGCTTGCCATTCAACACACCTACATATCCAAATGCATCGAGTTGCTACCAAGATATCTGCAGGCGTACATAAAAATATGAGCATTTACTGTCAGCTGCAGCCTTTCACGTTGTCTCGGAGTACGTGTGTATGCAAGTGCTGTGTGTGTGTACGCAGGTGCTGTGTGTGTGCGCGTGCGCGTGTGTGTGTGTGTGTGTGGGAGTGGAGAGTGGCAGTCTGTTCGAGGTACAGTGAGGTAGAATGACAGGTGATACTGAGGATAAGGTTCACGTGAGGTCTTTTGTATCGAGGCAAATCTGGTCAAACACAACATCAGAACAATCATCACGACTGAGTAGACTGGCAACATGCTCCTGAATAGAATCTGTACCTGAGGTTTTTCAATATTTCAAAAAAAAAAAAAAATGTTTCGATCTGAAATGTTTTCAAAATCAGGGTGAAAAGCGCGGTATAAGAGTACAATCCTGAGTGTGGTAGAATGACGGGTCAACTATGAATGCTGACTCCAGCAGATGTGAGAGGTATGGTTTCAAAGCAGCTTTAAAAATAAACCTATTACACTTATGTCAGTGTCCCTTTGGATTGTGTAAAAAACGGGCCATAATCATTTTCTCAATATGGTGATTTTGAATATTCAAATATAGGTCACACATAATAATATATAATAATTACATAATCTAGATTAGATTTCAATATAAGTATTATGTCAACAACATTTTCATTATTTTGTTTCAGAATATGTCAAGAGAGGCAGGGAACCAAGCATAAAGACCTAATCTGCATTCAAGTATAAAAATATAATACAGTATATATTATAAATATATATATATTTTTTTTTACAATACATTACTTTGTAGGCACAATAAATGCATTTCTTTTAGTATTGAAAGGCAGCAGAGCCGGCCTCTTCAAAATGGACTTCATGCATAAGACAATATATAGGGATCTACAATAATAATAAAAAAAATACATTACAAAAGTTAATAGCAGGATTTACAGTTTTCATGCCTGATTTTCTTTGAATAAAATGTATTTTGTCTTTCAGTATATTGACATTTAGTTAAGGAAAAGCCTTTGTGTGTTATGTGTCTAATTATAAAGCTAGCCGTTTTATGCTAGCAGCTAGTTGCTGTTTACATTACGTAATATAGTCCCATTAAAGTAGGTTTTTTAGTGAAACCTGTTTAGAAACTCATCATTGTGGAAAAACTGTGAAAGTTAGTTTGTAAATAAAACAAAACAAAAATATCAGGTTTAGGGCCTTTAACCTCAAAACCAAACCTCTCTCATGGCTGATAATACTAAAGATAGTGAAGACTTCTGCACACCTTGTTTATACTGTAGCAATGATACAGATGTCAGTGTCGTTCAACTGTTTGTGACACTTTGAAAAGAAAAAAAACAAAATTAACGTTTGGTACTTTTTCCCCCCCCCCTGCACCCGCCTCCAATGTTAGCCCACAGCTCCCACCCCTCTTCCCGCCGCCCCTCTAGCATACATACGGGGCAACGGACATCCCAAATGTTTCAGTATGAGTTTAGAAGTGAAAAGAAACCACGATATTTGTGTGTGTGTGTTCCTGAATTCTCGTCACAAAAAGGGGGGCGTGATGTCCCGTTTGTCGAGGCCAAACCTTGAGGTAGAACGGTCTACTGATCTTCCTCGGGATCCTGAGATGACTCGAATTGCAATGGACCCTCCTCAGACTCATCCTCCTGGAACAATACCGGGACAAAATGTTTAGTTTACCTGCTTGGAGGGTCGTGGCTAGTCTCGTGCTGGCAAAGTGCAAATGCTGCTTGGAAGTCCGCGCACTTGAAAACATAAATAAATAGGCAATAGCCACACACAGCTGCCCTGAGGTAAAGTGTGGCTGCCAGTCTGCTACATCTGTCCCGCTGATCACATCTTTGCCTCCACCTCTGATATACATGTAATCTGAACAGACCTGTTTCTAATAACTCAATTTCTACTCATATTAGAACAATTACGTTTCTTTTTCTCGAGAAGCCCACAATCTTTCCATAATGTCCTTGTGCTTGCAGCATAGACAGCAGCACAAGACTGTCCTATCATGGTATTCTCTTTCTCTCTCTCTAGACAAAGTGTTTAACTCCCAAGTCAAATTAAAGTTTGATACGCACTGTAAGCATAGGAAGCTTGTATATGCTGGATGAAAGTGTATGGAGACCAGAGAGCACTATTAAGGAGAGCAGAGGAAGAGCTCATGGGAGGGGCAAGCCCTTTTGGTCCCGGAGAAAGCTACAGCTAAAGTTACAGGTAGGACAACCAAATTATTACAATAAGCTCTGCCTCAAAAAAAGGAGAAAAAAGGTGAATGCTGAGTGAAGGTTTGGACCTATCTTTCCGAATAATGATTCGGATTCGGAGAAAATCCATCGTGGGAACTTGCATGTGGATAGTTATCTTATAGCTAGAAATGGCTCTGTGACTTCTATTTCCAGTGCTGTACTCCCTCCACTGGCTCCCAGTACATGCCAGGGTTGATTTTAAACTTTTAATGTTTGTTTTCAAATCTATTCATGGACTTGCACCTTCATACTTATGTGAACTGCTTTTTGCACATCAGCCAAGTAGAGTGCTGCGGTCTGCAGGACAACACCTGCTGGAAGTCCCTAAAGCTAGCCACACACTACAGGATTTTTAGCCAGATTTCTGAGTCTGAGGAGGCGTGGCTCAGTAAAAACTTTCTTTCATGGCATGATCTGTGGTGGGACTCCTCATGTGTGTGTATGTGTGTCCTCATGTCTGTCCTGTGTGTGTGGTCTGTGCACAGATTTTTAGTGTCAAAAGATTTAAAATCCTGTAATGTGTGGCCACCTTAAGACGAGGTCCCTTAAAAATGTACTCAAAATATTGGTACTTTACATACAGTATGTTATAATTATTGTTGTTTTTCTGTATTTTCTGTATCTTAAAGCACTTTGGTTCAGCAGGTACTGTTGTAAAGCGCTAGACAAAAAAAGGTTGATTGATTTTAGAGCAAAAATCTGAATATCTTTCCTGCAGGAGCCCTGTAATGACACTGACCAGGACTTCCTGCACCGCCCTGTTGCAACGCTACCATGCTATTAGTCAATGAACCACTCAGATAAATCACAAGGATACATGAATGAGTGTGTGAACGCAGTGGCCGGGACTGCGTTAGGAAGAGACAGTTACTGTATGTCAGGAAACCGAGAAGACACGGGTCGCCAGGCAGTTGTATCAGATTTCCTCTGAACATTGACTCATTCTTCCCCTTTATGTGCGTGTCGCTAACGGTTTCAGTTCATGCAGCGCCCAACTTCACTCAGAGGAGGGAGAGGATGCGACGGGGCCAATGCGGGGCATCAAGAGAAGTGCTTCAATGTAGGTTTTTTTTTAAGAAATGTTGTGCAATTTGTTGAACAAAGAAAGCAGCTAAACGTCTCCATTGCTTCACATCTGGTCGCACAGAGGATGTCTGGAGGTGTATCTGAGAAGTTTAACTCAAAGAAATCAACAAATTCCAAGAAAGCTTTGTGTGTTTTGCACGTAGACCAATTTGTAGAGACCAATTAAAATAGTGCATGTTTTTAAATTATATGACAAAAATGTATTATTTTTTATTTAGTTCATATTCTTAGTTTTTCAGTGGTAACAAAACTGTATTAATATAAATAATAAATAACATCTGCCCAGTTGTTTGCTGGTTGGTTAGCAAGGCAAGTTACAAGGTAATGTTATATGTTGCAGGAAAACATATTCTACCCACCCAACCACCAGGAGTCAGTATAGGAACTGCTTTACTGCCAGTGTGATACTAATGGAAAGTACCCCTGAACTGAAAGGTCTTCAGTTTGACATCTTAACACAAATGCCATGAGAGCAACCAAACTGCCATAAAACCCAAAGCATAAACAAACTCTCACTGTACCTCTAATGCTCAGTTACACACCCACAATACAGTATTTTCAGTGTCTTATCCAAATAACAAATTTGCAAAGCAGCAAAACCTCTCCATGGAGACAAGTCACGAGTCAGGCCTGAGGAGACCTGAACATCTATTTGTTTTTATGTATTTTTCACCAATAAAAACTGTTGTGCAGTATGTACTGTACGGCTTTAGAGGCTACTTTGTTATATTTTTATCAATGAAAATGGGATTATGGGTCGAACTTATTCATCATGCACTTCTAACATCCCAATTATTCACAGGGATGATCAATACATTTTATTTGTTTGTTTGGTTGGGACAGTGCATGTTAATGAACACACATGAGAACCATGCATGTAAACACGCCACTCCCACACGCACAAACACACTCTCATTCATCCTGGCCTATTGTACATGTTTTTAGTGGTAGGGGAAACCGGAGCACCCGGAGGAAACCTACGCAGACACGAGGAGAACATGCAAAGGCCCCATTTGGCCCGGGAATCGAACCCCACAACTGTCAGGGAGCAATACTGTCACTGCAAAGTAAACAACAACTAGCCTCCAACTTCATGATTGATGATAAAAAAGGACTTTACAATCAGATGCACAGTGCACTATGATCTTTTTTCACCAACGTCCACCGCGATAATACTGTACAGCGAAAGACAAGACAATATTAATACAATTTACGATTCCTTTCTGTCTCATTGTTTTGCCTTTAGCCTTATTCAGTTGTATAGAACGATATGCTTCTCAGTAGCAAACTAACTATGAATGAACAAATGTTACCAGACAAGCAGAAACCTGTCTGTTCACCTTTACAACTATACAGTAGGTCCATGTAAAAACTTGGTGAGCTGATGAATGTATGTATAGCAACAAAGATTCATAATCACCATTGTTTTAAAGTATTACAATAATAGGAATTCCACAAATGTCACATAGCAGTAGTAGTTCAAGTAGTCATGTTAGTACTAGTTGCAGAAGGTGTTCATACAGTTCTGAAATTGGGAAAGTAGAGACTGTGACCTAACTGCTATAGCAATAGGTTGTGTTCACATTATAGAATAGCGGGTTTCTGAATTAACTTGGTTGTCGTGGCTTCCAGGTTGATTCGGCAGTTACAATACAGGAAGGCAGGACAAATCCAGGCTACAGCTGCTTAGTTTTGCATTAAAGAGCTGCTAATAATGTGCATGGCAGTAAAGGAAAGGAATATCCAACACCCAAAACTTGCCTCACCATGAAAGCTAAATCAATCAATCAATCAATATTTATTTGTAGAGCGCCTTTTACACACACAGTGAGTCTCCAGGTGCTGAATATAGTAAAATCACATACAAAAATTGAAATAGGTAATAAAAATTAGACCATAAAAATATAAATAAAATAAATAATGTGAGGTAAGTTTTTGTGTCGTATATTCCATTCCTTTACTGCCGTTCACATCGTTAGCTGCTTTAATGCAACACTAAGCAGCGGTAGCCGCCTGGAGTTGTCCTACCTTCATGGTTTGTAACTGCTGAATACGCCTGGAAACCATGGCGTCCAAGTTAATTCAGAAACTGGCAATTCTATTTCAGCAGGTGCCAATACAAACCGTCATTTGAAAGAAATTTCCAAAAAGAAAATTGACAAATTGACAAAACACTTGATCATTATTTGATAGTGATTGGATTACCGTTACCTTTTCAACGACACAGCGGTCTAAATTAATACATTTACCAGAACATTTTTACAGATTTTTGACAGGTTTATGATATATCACTTGATCACCTTAATCGAGAAAGTCCCCCTAAATATTGAGGTATTCATTTTCCACCTACCCCTAGTTGCAATGGTAGTAAATGCTATGCTAAGACATTTTGGACCTATTGGCATTGGTCTTCTGCCAGTAGTAGTGACTTATGCAATACAGAAACTACAAGCTTTAATCAGAAATGCTTGGGATTTTTTTTTTAGATATGATTCTCTTTTTTCTGAACGTGAAATGAGATCATCATCAAGTCATTTCAGGTGACACAAAGTGAGACTTCTGTGCAACCAGAAACTACAGGGTTAAAGTAACCAACGGACTCCTTTTTATCTGAAATGTTGGTTTGTTATTAGTAATCTATTTACCTTAAAAAGAGCTTACAGTAAAAGTGATGGTTAAGTCATTCAGAGACAAGTTCATTTAGGCCACACAAGTGTTGTAAGTTGTCTCACCTGCTGCTCTTCTGCCGCTTCTTGAACAACTTTTTTAGGCTGCATTAGAAAATACGAAAATCAATCAAACAAAATTAAAACCTCATGAGTTGAAAAGAGGGAAAGATTGATCCATACCCATTTTCTTGGTCGTCCACGTGGTCTTCGCTCCCCAGCAGGCTTGATTTTCTAACAACAGAGCAGAACAAATATGTCAGATATTTACTGTGAACAATACCAGATGAATTATTTCATCTGTTTTTGCAGCCTGTGTCCAAGAAATAATTTATCTTGTTTGCTGATGACACAAGTGTGTTTTATTCCCATAAGGATCCACACATCCATGTAAAAGTAATTAGCAAAGAACAAGCTGTCGTCATGGTTCAAGTCAAATAAACTGTCTCTCAACATTAAAAGAACAAGCTTTATGTTTTTTGGAACAAAATCTAATTCCTTAAACTCCTCTTTCAAAATCCAAATTGATAAAATCCTTATTAGGAATGTTAATTCAACACGTTCTCTTGGCGTTATAGCAGATGAAGCATTATCCTGGAAACCCCACCTTTGTTTTATAAGTACAAAAATAGCCAAAGCAGTCACTTGATTAATACAGTATCAATGTTGCAACAATGTTGTTTTATGAAATGACATATCCATACATTAACTACTGTAATATTGTTTGGGGCAGCACCCACAAAACTAAACTTGAGCCTATTTTTAGTCTTCAGAAACAAGCTTTGAGAATCATATTCGGTGTTGATCGTGGACATGCGTCTCAGCCTTTGTTTGCTAAATTAAGTTTTCCAAGTCAACCAACTTCAAACTCAACAACGAATCACGTGGGTATTCAACTCAGAGTAGCATCTCATCAGGGCCCCCTTTGCCCCCAATCACAACTAAGTGTTCTGTACAAAATATGGAATAAACTCCCAACTCGCCTCACAGACCTCTCAATATCTCAATTTTTAAAAGATTTAAAAAGATTTAGAGTCATTTTCCTCTAGGAATATCTTACTAACTTTGTATCTTACTAACTTTGCCCATTTGTTGCGTAACATGTCTTTGCACAACTGAAATGTAAGTTGGTCATGTCTTAAAGCTATATTTGTATTTATATAGTTCACTGGAGGTTACCACGTGTAAAGCCCCTTGAGGGTTTTGGGTAACCAACCATCACACTCCACAAATTAACTATTGATAATGTATACTATTGTAATGTGAAAACAAACAAATAAAATAAAATGTGCTTTACTGTGATATAGTTTGGATGACAGCAATGTACAAAGTAGGTTTAATCGAGTGCACCAAGTACGTGACTCACCAGGTACTTTTGGCCCGTAGTAACAACACTAGTAGCAAGTGATTAGTAATGTTTCCATGACTTTTTGATAAATACTTGATCGAGTCCTGACAAGAACCAGGAAATACGACCATATTAGTCCAGTGCTCAGGTCTCTGCACTGGCTCCTGTCGCTCACAGAATAGACTTTAAAGAGCAGCTAGAAATAGGTGAAATAAGTCTGTGCACTGATATGAAGAAAAAACATCTCATTGCACTTAAAATGACAAAATAAATCAAAATTTACCTGAAATGAGACACTTTTTAATCATTTAAGTACAAATTTGCTAGTTCCATTGGCAGATAATTTGACTTACCAAATCTACTTATTTCACGACATTTACTTTGATGATGAATTAGTTACAAAGATCTGTTCAGAGGTGGTTTTGGATATATTGTTTATTTGTTTAATAATCCAGTTATTAATGAATAAATCTGTAAAAAATCTAATTTTGTATTTTAGGATTCAAAACTCAATAATCGGGCTAGGAATTAAATATTGGAAAATCCCTCGAAAAAACCTTCACAATGTTGTTAAATACAAGATGAAGAGTTTGGAGTCTGTATGAGTCTCGTCTGTTTCCCTTGTACTTTTACTGATCTAATGTCTGTGTAGTAGTAGTCGTAGTAGTAGTAGTAGTCATAGTAGTAGTTTTGGACTGAACCTTCAGTGCAGTTCGAAGCTCTTTGTTCTTGCTGCCTTTGGGCCGTCCCCTCGGCCTCTTTGGAGTCGGTGGTCCAACGGGCTCCTGCGGCGATAGGAAGCAATAACTCAACAACAGCAGCCCGTACAGTCACAACAGCTCAGCCTCAGTCGTGAAGAGTGGCTGGGTTTCAGATGACATCACATCATCCTGTAGGCCTACCCTGATTAATAGCTTGGGAAAGAACTTACTCTGCAAAGAAATCACAAAGTGCGAAGCCTCATTTCGCCGCCTGATATTACACAGACGCAGACAGCGGCCCAACACCAGGTTTCTGTTTTGACGGGTAACTGTTTGACTCTCACGAGACACTTTGGCCAGTTGAGTTTAATAATAGGATATTTAGAAGGATTATTATAGATTATTCTAAAGATAACCATCAAAAATCTTATAGAACAATACAAAATAAGCTCATAAAACTGTATGTAATAGAAGAATTTTTACAACCAAAGAAACACCTTCTGTCCAAGTTATCTTCATTTGTCAGACAGGATCCGGATTTTGACAGTTTTTGTTTTGCGCAAATTGGACCAGTAATTAAAGGAGATATTAACTTTAAACCAGGTTCTGAACAGCAAATACTCATAGAAAAGTGACTTTTTCTGTAGTGGTTAAATAAATATAGCAGGATAATGGATTGTTAGTACAAATGATCAAGGACAGTTGAAGTGTACTTTATTTTCAATTTGGAGAAATTTGGCCTCTGCATGTGACCCACCAATGTCACTGGGATAACCAGGAGCAGTGGGCGAATGCAGAGCAGTGTCTGGGAACCTACACTTCTCCAGATTTTGAGTTAGATTTGGTCAGGAAAACATGTCTATTGTGCATGTTTTGAGTTGAAGGGCAAAAAAACACCCAGACATGCTGCAAACCCCACACAGAAAGTTCTGCATGATCAAGGAATCAACCTAAGAACTTTGTGGATTTTTCCAACAAACAGTTGTGTATTTTACCTTCTGTTTACACAGCTAAAGATCACATTTCAAATCAATAAGATATACTTGCAGAGTTCTATTTGTTGTATACTGTACCTGCTGCTGTTTGCGAGGCCGCCCCCTGCCCCTGCGCTGAGGTTCAGGGGCAGACGGGACAGGGCTGGGCTCCGGAGAGGGCTCTTTGGTCCCACTGTCACTCATGATCGAGTCCTTCACAACGTCCGATATCAAACCTGAGGAGCGGCCCAGAGGAAAGAGGGGCTAAACCCACGGACCAGGAGCTGAGGAGGATGAGAGAATATGTTAGAAGGTATATAATGCATCTACATCTGTGATCTATAGACACAATTGAGTTTTTTGCGGAGCTTCTCAAAAGGTGTTCCACATTACTGGGAGCTGTTTAGGTGAGGTTTAACATTAACAATTTGCACAGAAAATAAAAGGCGAAATTCTGCACGGGAAATTAATGAATTATTAAAGCAGTTTCTGGTTTGCTTGCAGCATAGCCACAATCTTTATTTCTTTGGTTTGGAGTGAGGTTTGCTCTTGAGGTAATAAATTAGAGACCATTTTGTGAATGGTACTAGAGGTGAAGCATCTGCAACATCTTATGAATCACAATAGTAAAAGCTATAGTGTTTATTAGGTTATAATATACAGTATACAGTATATATATATATATATATATATATATAATAACAAATACATTCAAATTGAAAATTTAGATTGATTGAGACAAATGTATATTTATGCCAAGATTACAATATAAGACAAAATAAGGATCTCAATTGTTTTGGGATCTGTTTAAATCAAATGCCCCCAGTATTATCTTTATATAGAAATGTAGCCACTTGGATATGGGCCTACCACAGAGTAATGGCTTGATACTAAATTGATACCCAAGTTAATTTAGGCTCCTTGTATAACCATTATGGACTCATTGAATCGATTGAAGTCACTCAGGAAGCGTGGGAATTGCGTGTAAGCGTTGGCTGCGGCTGATTCGGAAACATACACATTGGTCTCTGGCAAATGCAGAGAAACATGAGAGTGGAGCGCAGGCACTAAAAGTAGCACAGATATTCACAACTCAATCTCCCTATCTCCACAATGTGTCCCCCCATCTGCCCTCTGTCTGCGGATCACTGCACAGATGTGCTGCATGAGAGGGATAGTTACAGCTATACTTCCTCCAACTACAATACAAAACAATAAACAATGATTCAAGTAATAAGCAGAAATTTTAAAAGACACAGGTTGTAAAATATTGTTTACGTCTTTTGCATGTCAAATAAAGTGGTGTAAAGAAATGAAGCATGACAAGAGTATGAGCTTTTTGCCTATTACGAGACTTTGAAAATTAGTTTTGGCTAAAATTGTGTCGTATGTAACATGAGCTCATGAAACACACTTGTTCTTGTTCAAATAAACATCAACAATTAAAAATAAAAAGACATGATCAATGATCCTTGGTCATGTCTTGTTCCTCAAGAGTGTTGCACAGAGGTGCAGTTCTTTTACTCAAGTAGTAAAGTACTCTTACTTTAGTTGAAAAAATAGACTCTTCCCCCTGTGAGTAAACCTGCAATACCGTAGTCTAGTTAGTCTAAAACAGGGGTCATGAACCCTATGCCCGCGGGCACCCAGGTGCCCTTTGGGGTGTCCCCAGTAGCCCTTGAAACATTTTCTAAAAACAGTTAATTTTCAAGCAATCTGATTCTTAAAAATACCATTATTTCTGTTCTTGTGACTATTTGTATTAAAGACTGAATTTGACATGATATGGTTAAGATCCAATTATTAAACAGTGCAGTTTTAACATAGGCAAAGATTCTTCAGTCTTCATCTGTACTCATAGTTGAAGTGTGTTCGATGGTTTCCTCTTAAGAGACCCACGAGCATGTCAAATCTACTCATTTTGCTGAGGAAGATCTTTGGATACCGATCGAAACGTTCTACGCTTTAACTACAGAGTACAGATGAAGACTGAAGAATCTTTGCCTACAATGGACAACTCCTAGGAACCTACACAGAGTGCAGTTGTAAGTCTTTTGGATACTTTAGTATGCCCTAGTGCCCTCGAACAACTTAATGCTCTTGAAGTAGCCCTCAGCTCTAAAAAGGTTGGTTACCCCTGGTCTAAAACATACATGACTAAAACATCACTTCACAGAGAAAAGAGAAAACGTTTGCGCTTTTTACTTAGATTAATACATGTGTCTTAAACATTATTCTTAATTGATAGTAAAAAATCATACATTTTCAGTCTCTAGAGATTAATTTAAAAAAATGTTTTAAAAGTTGTATTTCGCATATGTTTTTGGAATAGTAAAGTACCTCGCTATGGTGGTTGAGCATAACCATTCAGGAATGTGCCAAGCGCTAATTGCCAACACAGCCTATCAAAACCACCGCGTCCAGACCGGAAGTGTGGGGGTAATTCAAGAAATGTATGTACTCGAAGAAACCATTAAAAAAAATAAACGGGAGACGCACGCTGCTTTTACGCTGGCATATTTGAACCCAATACGCGAGGAACACAGCTCGCACTGCACAGAACTCCAAACTGTTTTCCACTTAGGGAACGGGACTCAATGTACTTTTTGCATACGGGCGGTAAATCCAATCATAAAAACACATTTCTGTTACGCTGGCGAATGGGTGCACGGGACGTTCCTGGGGCTTATGAAACGCGATAGTTGTGGTCTATTCAAGTTAGGAAGTCTGTGGCACATGTTATAGAGGCGAAACAACAGCTCGGGCGGTTTAAAAGTGGCCGCACTGAACAACATCACACCGCGTAAGCTTGCATTCCTCCTTGCAATCCAGCTCAAATATGTTGCTTTTACGCAGCCGATGGAGAGCAAACAGGGCGCGTAGTATCGGCGCAAAGTTGATTGAAAAGGGCAAGAAAGCGAGGGACAACACAGGTGCAAAAGCTCTCCTCTTTGAAACGACAAATGCATAGAGGCTATAGGCTCCATGTTCTCGTAAAGGCTAGTCTTGTTCGCGCACCCAGGCACCAGCGCAAATAGCCTATATCTCACACCGCGCACAAACCGAGCACATATCCAGTCTATACGCGGACTTACCTCGTAGCAGTTTCACCTGAACTTCGCAGGGCTCAGTTCGCTCTGTGCAACTCCGAAAATGTTTAAGCGTATCGAGCGCCTCATTGGTCGGTACGAAAGGGTAATCTCGCTCCCTCCCCTCCTCTCTCTCCTAATCGGAAATGTGTGTGATCCCCCCTAACGTCGAGTCACGAAGCCCCCCAATTGCAGTGTGGGGGGGTGTAGCGGCGGCGGCGGCGGCGGCAGAGTAAGGGAGCGCATTGCATACTTTCTCTATTAAAGCATGTTTCAAGAAAGAACTAAGGGCAGGAGGAGGAGGGTTTCAAGGCACTGGACCCCACCCAAAAGACAGCGCACTGGACCACCCACTTGAGGAGAGGAGAGGGAGAGAGGATACGCAGGCATCGCGCTTCGCCCAGACACGGGAGAAGGTGAAAGTGTGGTTGCGCCGCCGCCGCCGGGGGTTCCTAAGATGGGGAGCGGGGATTGTCTGGGAAGTTCCCCGCACACCGAGGCAGGGAGAGGGCATGGAGGAGGGAGGAGGAAGGGAGGGAGATATCGGATCCGCGAGCAGCACAGAGCAGTTCAGTCCGCGCTGATGTTATCTGACCTACACTGTTACACGCAAGAGTCATACAAGCCACAGACGCGCTTTCGGGGAACAAAGTCTGCGTCAGGGGCCAATCCAGTGTCTGTGTGTATAGAGGAAAGGGGCCAAAATTCTACTTGCATGTTTGAAGAAAATGTAGGCTACTTTTGATATGACACAAAAAGTAAAGTATGTAAATGTTACGCATACCGTGGTTCCCCTTGGTAGATAAATCAGTAGCCATGCAGGAGTTGCCATCTTTTTAATAAAGAATAAAAATGTTAATATTGTTATTATTGGGCATTTCTGGTGATATGATTTGATAGTAAAAAATTAAAATCAATTAAAAAAAGGCAATCTGGGAAATTAATCAAGTTAATATGGCAAAGGAAGGAGAAAATAACTTGCATAAGAACTTTCCAACCTTTGAATACTACTCCTACCTAGACACACACTAGTTCATTTTACATGTCCTGGCCCTTGCATGTATAGTATTTGCTTTTGTGTGAAGCTAGTCCCACTTTAAGCATCTGGGCATAGTTTTTTAAGCCCAAACACATTATTCTCCTGTTCAAAGCAGTGAAGATCTCGGTTTTCACAACGCATAAGACAAACACAGGTCTTTTTTTTTCTCTGTACCCCCACAAAACAATTTCAGTCTCAAAAAATGAAAAACACACACACATTCCAGCCCTAATGCCCCAGCGCTGGAGGAGTCATGTCAGGTGAGAGTCCTGGCAATGAACCAAAACATAAAGCTTCATCAAACACACTCCAGTGCGTCCAACTGCAAGACAACTGTGGGTGGATGGCAGCAGGTTCAATAAACTGTAAACATGTTTGTAAAGTTCAGTTTGGATGATGTCTTGTGTTGTCTTATCATGTTAATGTTCAAGTAGAGGGAAGGGCATTCATTTCAAACACTTTGACAATAATGGCTCTCAAATCTTTCGTCCACGTAAGAAAACAACTGACTTTCGGGCACCACTAGGTACATGAGCGGCTCTGTAGAAGTGCTGGCAAAACATTACATTAAGAATAACTATTTTCAAAACAAGAAAAAATCCTAAGAAGAACAAAACATGAATAGGATAAACTGTAATAGTCTGTTTACCATCAGTGTTGCAGCTTGAGAAGTGCTGGTCCATGATAAAAAGTAATTTTGAAATACAATATGAGTGAGACACAAAAATGGGTCTTATTCTGGATCTCCCAATATAGACTTTTTGTAAACTATTTAGGTGAACCCATTGTTTACCTTATTTAATCAAGAGGGGGAAACTTTCCAGATTACGTTTAGTATCAGTGTTTATTACAAATAATGGTCTGCAACAGCTCATTTATGAATTAGTTATCACAGCATCAAAGTCAACTGGATAATTGTCGAACATCACTTCCAGAAGTTTTAAATTGTGTGGGGGGAAAAGGTCCAATTTGTTGCGATTACCTGGATGATGGAGAGTCTAGCTATAGCCCAAGTTCAAGACTCATGTTGTGTGCCTTGATGTGCAGTTTGGTGGGAAAATGGACACAAAGTAACTTCACTAAAAAGCTGTTGCATGTCAGTGCGTGAGACAATAGAAAGGTGCTGGGCAAAAGAGAAGAAACCATGTCTGTATGGATAAGATTGAAAGGGGGAGGGTGCAGAGGTGTGTGTGTGTGTAAAAATGGTTTTGGTGCGTCCAATTCTCTGATGTCGAGGTTTGTTTAAGCTGGATTCCGTTGGCTCATCAGGACCGAGTTACAAAAATCCTCCTATAGAAGTAGAAGGAATGTGCAGCGCATACAGTTCTGCATAAGGCACAAAGGCATGTCTTTTGGAGGAGGTGGGGGATAGGCATCAAAAGACAGAGCAGAGGAGGGATTTCTGTCCGGGAGGCTGGGGGCAACGGAGGCATTTCAGGAGCTCCATTCACGTTCACAGCGCCAAAGAGTGTACGCGGGAGGGGGGTAGGGGGGGGGCGGAAGAGACGGAGAGAGCAGAGGGAGAGAGCTTGCAAGAGAGGAAAAAGAAGAATGGAAGTTTTCCCTTTTTTTGTTAAGGCAGTAGAAATTTCAGGAAAATCTGTGAGTCGGTAAATGGGTAGTTTTGGTATAAATTGGTACAATTTCCAGAAGAAAAAAAACAAAACAAAAATCTTTGTTAGTTCAGAAGGTAAAACCCAACTTGAAATCAGATCTCTTCTTGAGCTGATCATGAGCAAATTGCAAAGTTTTATATATTCTACTCTGTACAACCTGAAAGATTTGTTAGTTTGTAATTTATCTTAAAACACTGCGTTCAATATGACTCTGACAAACTCAAGAATTGCTCTTTTAAGCACATGCAATTCAGTTCCCTATTCTCAGCTAACCATTTTGTTAACAATGCAAATACATTTTTCATCAACATTCAACAAGTATACACTTTCACTAAGGAGGTTTGTCAGTATTGAGAAAAATTGGACAGTTTGCCCTCGTTTTCACATAATTACTGTACATTACATTTAGACCAGGGATGCCCAGAGTGGGGCCCGCGGGGCAAACTAGTAGTTATTTACAAGTATTTACTTTGTTTGTTGTTTATTTGGTTGGGACAGCATGTTCATAAACACACATGAGACACATGCATGTAAACACACCACTGTAGCCTTGGGCTAATTTCATCTGTTGTCCCACATTCGTAGACAAATACTCTCATTCATTCTAATCTATTGTACATGTTCTAATGTTAGGGAAAACCGGAGCACCGGGGAGGAAACCTATGCAGACACGCGGGAGAAAGGCCCTGTCCTGGCCCGGGATCGAACCGGTGACCTTTTAGCTGTGAAGCACGAGCACCAACCACCCACTGCGCTACCAGGCCGCCCAAATGATTTGGTTAATTTGTGACTGAATAGATTGTCGATAGTACCCAAGAATACCAAAACATCATGCCTTACTCAATAGCCCAGTAGTTGAAGGATATTTATCCATACGTCTGTTCGCATTTGGTCTTTCTACAAAACAGTATTACGCTTGGCCCTTTTCCCACTCATTTTGGCCCTCCATTGAAAAAAACTTTGGACACCCCTGATTTTTATCTTATCTTAGACAAAACCATGTGGTTGGAAAGGATTGCTCACACTTCTCATCTATCTTTGTATGTATCAGTATTTATTAAAAATGAGGTCTGCAAGCATTAAGTCATTTATGAATTAGTCACCATTACTGCAAAGTGACAACTGTCAAATATTTGCAGAATTCAGTTAAAATTAGTGTACAATAAAAATAAAAATAAAAACTTACTAAAACATCTAAAAACATATGCTGTTACTCCAAAGAAAGTGGTGTAAAGTAAGTCGATTGACAGCACTAGTTAAAACGTTGCCTCTAAAAACTTTTACTTCTAAAGAACATCCCACATGCATTTTCCGAAACATCACTCCAGTCTCTGCATGTCCCCAACAGTTTTTTTTCTTAAGCCATCTCCATGACCTTCTTGATCCAGTCCACGTAGACGGACACGCGGATGAAGATGTTGGGCTGACCTGGGTGTCCGCAGCGCCGCATGGGGATGATCACGCCCTCCAAAACCCAGCAGTCCAGGTTCTGACACGCCAAGGGTCCTCCGTAGTCCCTCTGAAGAAGACACACAGAGGAGAGAAGACACAGCAGTCCAAAGTCATTATTTGTCTTTGTTATGGCTGACTGTCACCGCTCACGTTGGGAAACATCTTGCAGTCTCGCCTGAACCATCGCCATACCATTATCCCACTGCAGAAGCGAGGGTGATTTATTGGGGGTCTATAAATAGCTTGGGGCGCCTTTTCCTGTGACGGTTTTGATTGCAACAAACTTTGTCAAATTCTTGGAGAGTTAGACACTGTTGCTAATAAAATCCTCAAAAGGCAGCTGCTGTAAATGTCAAAGAAAAGACTGTTTGAATAGCAGAGGATTCGTTTCCATCTGTCCGCTGTAAAACATGCTTTGGAAAGAGGGTTTGATTTTAACCAGGAGCATTAAGAGAGTTTGCGTTCTTTAAAACACACATATGGGGAGAGCATGCATAGTTTTGGACATTTAACAGTTGGGATGTTTTTGACGGGTCTGGGATCTGGATCTGTGGAAAAATAAAAAAAAGGGGGAAAACCCTTATTACATTGAAGCTATGCAATCTTTAAGTCGTACTGTGTGTCTGTACGTTAGAGAAGAACAGTAGTAATATGGTCATTTTCAAAGTTTAGGATCAGGGATTTGTACGGCCACAAGGCAGTTTTCCTAAATTTCACAGGAAAAAAACTTCCATGCGACTCAAACAGAAATGTATTCCACAGTTTGTAAAACCTCTAATAGGTGCAATAAAACGTTAAGTTGTCCTCAAAATAAACACACTACGGTAGGAAAACCGCGCACTCCGTCTTTGCGGTGCCGTTGCTCAAGTCTGCCCAGTTTTTGAACTGTAAATTAGCTTTTAATAACAAACTTCTTTTAATTAACACAAATGCAATAACATAATTTAGCTAAACTTTCCTTCATTAACTTACCCATTAAACAATAAGTCTTTATAGCAAATACAAATAATATACTGAACAAAATAATACGCTGAACATGAACTAAACTAAACTAAACTAAACTAGGCTCCCACAGGTTTGATTGTAATAATGCCAAGTAGAGCTGAAACAACTAAACCATTATTAAAATAATTAACTATTTTAGTAATAGATTAATCGTTTTCTAGAAAGAACGGTCTGATTTTTCACTCACACAAAGCCAGAATTACAATAAAAGTTAATATTTTTGATGAAAACCCAAAAAGGGAGGATATTTTTTACCCACAAATCTGAAGTAATCATGTCCAAATCTAATATTTACATGCTTTGAAAGTTATTCTGGATGTTCTCAGCTTTCAAATGATGAATGTCATGTCCAACCACTAAAAGCCTTCTACAAACATCACCTTTAACTATTCTCTATCAAAAAGGCCCCCAACCAGCGTTTCTTTAGCTTCATGAAGTTAAACATTAGTAAAAAAAAACAAAAAACAATTTCACACGTTTTTCTCAGCCAAATGATTAATCGCAGCCAATTAATGGATTACCAAAACAATCGTTAGTCCAACTACAATTTATTGTAAGCCTAGAGTCACAATGTGCAGAAGCAATTGATGATTGTAAGTTAATTGCAATCAGAAATTGAATGGATAAATCACAAGGGTTGCAATTATTAGGTAGCCCAGTATTGTTCACTGTAGAAAACTAATCTGTTAAAAAAACACGCAAATCTTATCAGAAACTTCCCAATTGGATATTTTCCAAACACCGCTCAGCTCTGTTACTGATGCCACACTGAGCAGCTGGATGGAATTTCCAGCATTTAACTTAAAGCCCTTTTGTTTGGTACACATCATCATTTGCCCCACCCCCGCAGGCCCAAGATGAACCACGCATCTCACGTTTAAAGATTAGATAACCAACAAAGTTAACATGATGATAACATTGACACAACATTAATCATTAACCAAAAACAAACATATGTAAATGCACGGGGCAGAGCCATACCTCACAGGCGCCCACGCCGCCCTGGAAAGAGCTGGTGCACATCTCGTTCTCGCGGACTCGCCCCCGGAAGTATTTGTTGCATTCGCCGTTATTTAGAACTGGAATATGGGCCACATTGAGGACAGTCTCATTCCCAGTGCCTTCGAAAGATCAAGACATAGATGGCAGTCAGCAGCTGGAGCACTTAGATGTGAAATAGCGGTGTATATTGTAATGTTTAGTTCAAAAGACATATATCAATTTAGACTGAATGATTAGAGGATTTATGACTTTTCAATGTTTATTTTCAGACTGGTTAATATTTTTTACAATGAAGAAAGGACTGAGCATTGAGAGGTCAGTAAATATACATTGAAAATAGGGAGGTCAGAGCTAACAGGTTTCATAACATTTTTGTCAGAGGTGCTCCCTGATAAAACTAAAGAAACTGGCAATAGATGTCTACATGTCTCCCAGTGCATGGTTGTGAAGGCTCTCAGTCGTTCAGGAAGTTTAAAATAAGTCTTCTGTTTTGAGCTGTATGACCTGTCCATGCACGTCTTTTACCTTTTTTTTCTCATTCCTGTCAAAGAACTAACATTTATTACTTACTTCATTCTTGATGGCACTTTTTTCACCCCCCGTGTGATCTATCTTAAGAGTTGTTGTAACAAGTGAATTTCTCCATCGTGAGATCAATAAAGAACTATCTTATCTTTATATGTTGTGAACGTATGCTGTGTTACAGTGTATATGTATGTAGCCATCAAAGGGAGTACATTTCTGAAAAGACTACAGTGCATCTATATATAAAGCATTTATTGTCAATTTCATGGTTTGCAGGCTGGTTTTGTAGCATTTCTGTGACTATGACCCTAAAAAAAAGTGACCCCGCCAGCAGCTAGATGTGCTTATGAACTCATCTCTATGAAGAAACAAGATTTTAGAAATGTGTGGGGAAAGTTAGGGCTGTGTTTGGACCACAACTATCAATTCATTTTACTCGCTCCCTCTTCCATTATTTGTAATTTAAAAATTGGGTATTGTGCCTTTAACTTTAATATTTTACTAAATGTATGAACTCTTGCTACTATACACCTTACCCAGGGACAACAGTTGAAAACTAGCTCTGTAGCCAACACTGACATTTCTGTTATACCAAAATGTTCATTACTGTGTACTGCCTCTGTCAAACAAATAAAATGTATATCTTCAAAAGTGGGACAATAGTCAATCAAATTGTGATCTGACCCTGTGACGATTCACCAATTTGGAGAGATTGTTCCATTGTGATTCACTTGTTCCTTTCCTTTTACAAACTAAAATGTTAAAATTATCATCTAGCCTCCAAGAACATTGTGATCTTTTATTTGCCAGATCAACCAGTCTCAATTTTGTCAATTCTTCCTGGTTTTAAATCATTGCGTCTTGCATGGCCCCTCTCCTACATGCGCACATGCCGAAGCACCAGCAGATGTGATATGCTTTTAAACAGGATTACACTTGCCTTTTGTCTCACCCCATCCCGCAATCTCACACATCGTCCCCTCCGCCACAATGTAGCGCTCTGGAGGGAGGCAGATCTGAGAGACACGCTCATTAAACTCCGCTGGGCTGCAGAGGGGGAGAAAAGAAATAATGTCAGGACTGGCTGGTCATGCCTCTTCATACATGTACACCGTTGAACGCAGCAGTGTTCGAGGGGGCGGGGCTGTCGGACACACACTATTCGAGCTGCAGCAGGACGAGCTGAGACTCCGACGGTCCGCACACGATTTTGGTGAGAGGGATGGTCTGGACTCCGGGCTCGCCTTCTGCCGGGTCACGGAATAAAGTCCCCATCGTAGCGGAGTAACCCGGCAGATCCACATAACTGCAAACATAAGCGTGAACAGCATGAAACTAGAATAATTGTGTCACTGTTTTTTAATACCTCTTACTGACAATTAACAACAGCACATAAGCAAGAGGAATTTAGTATTGGCTGGTTTAAGTAGTTCAAGTAGTAGTAAAAGTTAAAGTAGTAGCATTGCACTTATAACAACTTTAAAGCACAAGTATAAATGACCTAAAATCTTGCTCTTCGTGTTGTTTTGCTTTGACTAAACCCACTCTACTCAAAAACTGGACTGGCTTTAAGTGAGGTAATGTTTACCAAGAGGAGAAGCACTGTTTGGTGCTGATCACCCATCTGGGGTTAACCATGGACCCTCCACAGAAATGCTGTCCTTTCCTGCACATAATGAGGTGAGAGGTCATTCTCAGAGAGGCCGAACGCTTTACCTGTTAATCATAAACCCGCTCACCTGTCCCGCAGGCTCACGGTCCAGGGAGAGTTCCCAGGGACTCCTCCAACGATCCGCAGCCGGGACACGGGCATGCGATCTTCCCGCTTCCCGCACTCGCTGAACTCTACGTTCACTGTTCAAACAAAAAGAAATCTTATACAAAGTGAACAGGGTTTTATCTCTTGTTCTAGTACCTTGAGAAACTGACCTACTGGCTCAGTTATTGACACCCTTTCACCGGCTGAAATCAAAGAGGCAGATTTATCATTAACCACAGTATTAGAGGCTGGGGTTAGGCTCCAGTGAGTGCGCTTTACCACACTGTTTAATGGCGCAATAGTCAAACTCGGTCTTTGGGTCTGTTGTGTAGCACCACGGTCCGTGCTGGTCCCCGTCCGGGTTTCGACAGAAGTTCTCCGTCAGGTTGGCCTCGGGGTGGGTCCTCGTATTGATCCTGGAAATAAAAATAGATACATTTTTGTCTTGAACAAACAGAAGAAATAGGTTACTTCGCACATCTCTTGCGTGAACAGGTGCGTAGGAGAATCCACATAGGATGAAATATGCACAGAAAAAATCTCTCGCACATCTGTCTTACTTGCAACACCAGTGTTCCTTTATTTCATTTTTTATTTTTACGTTTCGGCCAGTGGTCATCATCAGGCAAATGGTTTTGTGTGAATGAGAACGCATCTTAAATAGGGCGTGGTTGACTACCTCACAGGATGCTGTCATGAGAGTATGCCAAAAAA
>OMNZ01016224.1:0-11009 GCA_900303255.1 Lesueurigobius sanzi
GGTTCTTAGCTTTCATAAAGACACCTGTGCACCCCACAATCAGTCAAAAGTCTAACTACCAACATGGGCAAGAGCAAAGAGCTGAAACTCCGTGTTTCTCAGCGACAGCCCAGAAAACTGACTGATCTAGAGAAGATCTGTGTGGAGGAGTGGGCCAAAATCCCTCCCGCAGTCTGTGCAAACCTGGTGAAGAACTACAGGAAACGTTTGCCCTCTGTAATTGCAAACAAAGGCTACTCTACCAAATATTAACGTTGGTGTTCAAATACTTATTTTCAGCTGTATCACACGAATAAATTGTTAAAAAATCATAGATTGTGATTTCTGGATTTTTCTTTTTAGATTATCTCTCACACAGTGGACATGCACCGACCATGAACATTTCAGACCCCTCCATGTTTTCTAAGTGGGAGAACTTGCAAAATAGCAGGGTGTTCAAATACTTACTTTCTTCACTGTATTACGGTCAACTAATTGCCCAGTGGTGCTGTATTGTGCATAATATTAGATCACTTTTCATCTTGTGCCACCAAACTTTCAGCTATTGATGTTATAATAACCAGGGCCGGCCCAAGCGTTCATGGGGCCCTCTCAGTTTCATTTTCATGTTGGATAAAAATGTTCATTTGCAAAAACAGACAAGCGCCTTTGAGATAATTCAGTGTATGCTTGATATTTTCTCTTTGTGCAGAAGTGTTTTTGATGACGCAGACTATTTTAGTCCATCAGAAATAATAATTCAACTTTAGTTTTACCAGTGACACCTCAAAATCTGCTTTTGCAAAATAACTCTTCATATATTCCAATGAATGTAAAAGAAAGTAGACTACAGCAAAAAGAAATTATTAAGTGTGATTAGATCTTTTTTTTATCTAATCACACTCAAAATTATATAAAAATAATATTAATTCAATTGAAAGAAGGATGTTGTTGGTGTATTTTCTTGATGTAAGTGTAAAAACTTACGCCACTAGCAAATTTCTTGAAATTAGTTTCTCAAATCTTACTTATTTCTAGATAACTTTTTGCAGTGTACTAGCTATTTTGAGGAGACATTGGAGACAAATGTGCAGGCACTCAACACCTGTAGCGCATTTACACACTATTGGGGGCCCCCTGGTGGTCTCGGGGCTCTACGCAGTTGCATAGTCCGCTTATTTAGGCTGGGCCGGCCGTGATAATAACAACAACAAAGTAAAAACAAACTTTCTACTCTCTCTGACGTTCCCCAAGGTTGTTAAAAAAGCACCTAATTAAACTTCGGTTCCTACGTTGCCAGCGTTAGCCCTGGAATAGCGGAAATGCTACATAATGCTGCACTGTTAGCCAAGCGGACAGCAGGACACTGGGCGAGGCTGGGCTCTGGCTCACTGGGGACGCAACCTGCCATCAGTAGTGGGAATTAGCACAGCATCTGGCGTAAAATGCGTCGGGAAGGAATGCACCGCACGAGACGCACGCGATAGATTCCACCTCGCTCGTCTGAAATGCACAATATGTCTCAGGCGCAGGATATTTATCTGTCTGTCTACAATAGTGTGATGGCAATTTGTTTTGGCGCTTCCCATGATTCCTTGCTCATTAAATCTTTGCGGGCGTATGAAAGAGTATACAAGGAGCGGAGATGAACCATAAACCATCCGCGCTGCCTCCCTTATTTTGACGGAAATGGTTTGAAATTTGAAGTGCCGCTGCGCTTCACAAATTCGAGGTGACAATAATGTGCTTCGCGAGTGTTGCTGCTGGGTTACCGGTGACAAAAGAGCCAGCGCGGAGCGAGGTTTTTCAGGACAAGCGGACAAAGCTAGCGGCAGTCTTGGCACAGATTGGCCGGACGGGATTAAGTAGCGGAGCACAATGCGGATACATTTGAGGATTTGAATTCTTGGTTTTGACCCACTTTGTATTCGACAAAAGAAACATTGTCGCCCTACTTTTTACCTTTGGCAAATTCCTGTCCCCGGTGATAGATACATGTGGTTCCAATTACCATTTTACCGGGCGACAATTGGGCTAAATCAAGAGTCAAACATACTTTTTCTTACGGCGAGACACTGCAGGCAGATGGTATTAATGTTTTCATATGGGAATAAGGCATTTTGTGTTTTAAAATAACCAGAATTTACAATATTTGTGGCGAACGTTGTATATAGCCAGGGTTATTTTGTTGGATATACAAAAATTCAAAAGTTGCCTGGTTTGTTGGGTTTAAAAGTTCAATCTACAAACTAGAAAATGATCTGGACCAAGATCGAAACGTCCTACACTTCAACCACAGAGTACAGATGGAGACTGAAGAATTTTTGATGTTGTGTTTGTTCGTAGGTGCAACTAAAGTGGAGATGTTATAGCCACAATGTGAGAGAGATTGGGGTGCATGGAGAAACGTTGGGTCAGAGCCATAATTGCACCTTATTGTTGAAATTAGGCCATCTATTTGTTTCCCATTGAAGGTTTATATGTTAAGAGATCCTGAACAATGACGATACTGTGTCAGCCTGCGGTGTCTCCCCTTAAGCACGACCCAACCTCATTCAAAGACTCGACAGACTTCAGACTACACTTTTGCTGCAGACACTGCACCAAATCTTGGACTGAACTGGGCCAACACCAGAACCAAGTCTTCATCAATTACAGCCGGGGGAAAAAGAAATGTTTTGCCAAAGAATCGTGACACCAGACTATATAGTTTGAGAACCACTATTCATTTCGCAGGAGGCCCTCTTGCACATCCTCCTCCTCCTTTTGGGTAAATTTGGCAGTATTATCATTGCCAGGTCAGCCTTGCCAGGGAGTAGGCGCAAACATAATTCTCTCTAATCTTCCTTCTGTCATCCACGTGCATGCAGGGGGACCATCTCTCCCGTCATTTGGTCCAAATGATTATCCCGGTGATTTTTCACTCGGTTGCTGCTAATGTATAGAGGCTGGTGATTACGCTGTGATTAGGGAGAAAGGTGAAATAGCATGTCTAATACGGCGCAGGAGATAATTGGAGGGTGGCGAGTGCGGTGGGGTTTGGTGGGGGGTGGGGGTCTCTTTTCGAAAGGAGAGTTGCTAAACAGCTGGGCTATGCCTTTGGAAAGCGGAAAGGCGCGGACGCTCGCCGGACGGGGGAGAGAAGAGAGTGGGAACCAAACCTTCTGCTGATTTAAATGACCACAAATGGCAGTGCATTAAAGTCTGTTGAATCTGCTGGCACATGTTCTCAGTTGGAATAGACTTGAAGGAAGACAGAAAGAGGGGAAGTTAACTCCGACAATGGCAAAATCTACTTCTTAAATTTCCAGGAATTCAATATCTCCGCATTTTCAATTTTAAAATAGCGTTTGTCTACAACTTTGAATCGAAATGCATCCTTTTTGCTTGACCTTTGTCCAGCCACCTCTTTGTGTCTTACTTCCCGCTGTCCGTGCTGGTGGAGGACACACAAGTGTAAAGATTGACAGAAACAGCTTTGTCTCTCCCTATACACTCGTCTGAAGCCTATATTGATTGGTCTTAGTTCTGACGGTCAAAATGAAGACTCTCGGACAGTAAATCAAGACTGCTGTGGGTCAGTCTGTCCTGCTCGGCAACAAAGTCAGACGTGAGCTCAATGGACGCGCTTGGATATTTCTTAGCATTCGGTTAAGTTTGACGAACCGCGATGCCTTTTTTTTTTCTGTAGAGACGGCCGTTTAATCGGGAGGAACACACTCTATTGCAGCAACAAGTGGACAGACATTATCCTTGGCATCGTATTGTTTAGTATTTCTGTTTCTCTAACATCATGCATGTGTATAGTGAAAAGCACAGGTTCTTTCTGCTGGCAGTTTTAGTAGCTTATTCCTCCAACTCCCCTCCTCTTGGCCCTCTGTCAATCTGTGGCTTTTTATGTTTCACACTCAAATGTTGACTTACAAAAGGTCATGGAAAAGAACCGAAAGGAGCAAACAGAAGCAAAGACTTTCGGTGTCCGTTTTTCGCTTGGTCTTTACAGTGGATTGTCGCTTGAACACAAAAGGCTAGTGGAAAACAAAAGCCTTCCATGTCTGCACCCTGTCCAGCGCAGACTCCCCAGAAGTTCAGTCGTCTTTGTTTGTCTTATTGTTCTTCTGTTTTTGTGGTTTTTCAAAACAGTCTATTCTCAACCGATGACCGTAGTGACGTATACATCATGATGGGCGGGATATCCAGTGGCTGATACCATTAATGTCCAAGAAGAAAGAAAACGCACTGTGTACAGGGGCAGGTGAATGCTTCCGTTGTGTATATGCAGTATCTCCTCCGTTTGCCCCCATTCATAGCAACTTCAAGTATTTTTTTTTTTTTTTTTTTTCAAACAACAGCATGTGTTTTGCAAATATACATTTTTTTTTTTCCTAATCTATTTTGACTATTCTACATCCTGGTGCTAAGCCAGAGCAAAATCAGCCCCTATACTACTATGCCATGTCTTTTTTAAACACTATTTCCATTTTCTTTTATTCATACTTACAGTAGGCCACTGGATATTGATTTAATGACTTTTTTGACTACGAGTAAATTGTAATACTTGCAGCTACAAGGTATGAGTTTTTTTTAAATATATATATATTTATATATTTATATATTTATATTCTTTTAAAAAGCATTTAGTCCTTTGGTCCCTATTTCCTAAGGAATGATGCATGTAAATTATCCTGGATTCTCCTCCTCGTCTCCTCTGTCTTCTTGTTTTTCTTCATTTAATCCAGAGCTTGCCCTGTCACAGAGCACAACACCTGTGTAGGCACAAAAACCAAAATGGCAGCAGGCTGGTGTGTGTGTTAGTGTGTCATGTTTCGCTTCAGTACTTGAGTTGGCATATGCACGTATTTATACATGTACAAAGTTTTTTTTTTTTTCTTCATTTTATATCTTCTTTAAGTGTATATGTTTGGTTTGTTTTCTGTGTGTTTCTCTATATCCTGTGTATGCATGCTTTGAGCATAATGAGTCTATAAAGGTTTTTCCCCGTCATGTCTAAAAAACAGCAGCAAAAAGTTGGTCTCTGCAAAAAATCTTCTTCCACAGACGCCAAAGCAAAACAGGGAAAAAGAGGCATTTGCGAAGAAAAAAATAGAAAGAAGAATAAGAAAAACTCTGGGATCCTTCTTTCAGTCACCCAATCTTTCCGTACGTTTCTCCAGCAGGATCAAGGGACCACCCTTCCTTCATGATATGTAGCAGAGCAAGAAGTCTTTGTACTTTTACTGCACTTGTGGAAATAAGGTGTTGTGGCCCTTCATCCTGTGACAGAGAGAGAGAAGCAGACAGAAATAGTGGATTTAGAGCAGTGGGAAACATGCACAGGGTTGCTGGATCCTGGTTATCACACAGACTGACAGGCACAGCCAACAGCATGAGAAACAGACAGGAAAGGAAGGAGGAAAAAACCATGAGGGTGTCAATCAACAGAAATAGGTGGGCTAGTGGTGGGGTGGAAGATTCCTGTTGGAACCATGTAAAAAGTGACTTTCTGAATCATTAAACTTAATTTACGACATTTCTCGGAGACAGGGTAATGTGGGACAGACCATGGGGTAATGACCAGTGAACAGTGACCCAGTGTGAATGGAAACATACACTTTAATGTGGATTCAACACAAAACACCCTTTAATTCCTGCTCTGAAATTGTGCCTCAGTGTTCAATGTGTCCACGCTGACAAATAATCTCGTCTTAGGGCAACTATCATGCCTGAAAATGGTGAGCAACGACGTGGATGTAACGCAACTAAGGAAAAACGAAACAAGATGAAAGGGCGGGACCCAATGTATCCAGTCAGTCTTTGCCAGACCTATAATGTAAATGTGTTATCATTTCAAAGGGCTGTATCTGCTGGGGGAAAGATTGGAACTTGTTCTACTGCGTGTGTTGAAGCTAGAATAGTCATTAGCAGCGTAAACCACAACCTCAAAGGCACATGCCCTCTCCAAAGCCACAAGCGACTCACACCAAGAATCCAGCACGATCTCTTGCATTTGGCCATGAGCTGTTCGTCTACACCTTGTAAAACAGCACTGTCTTTTGGATGGCAGTATAAAAGACACCTGACTGTTAAGAGGGAGAGTATTGATAGAAAGGCTTCATCGCTTGCTGCTCGTCTGGATGGAAACAGCAGAGAGTTCATTGCATACACAACAGGAGAGGGAACAGGGCAAACCAGCTTAGAAAAAAAGCTATGGCCAAAAGAGAAACACACAAAGTTGCTTTAGCAGAAAGGAGCCTCATTGTGCTTTTTGCTGACTACAATGAATTGGAAAACAAAGGGGAAAAACAAACGTATCTGTAGGCGTAATGCTCTCAAAAGTTTAACAAACAAAAGGAAATAATGCTGCAAGTGTTGTGTATTTTTTTCTATATTTGCAAATGCATGTGTACAAAGTGGCTTTTGGCGATGTGGCTCTAGAGTGCTGCATCCAGCTCTCCTGGTGTAATTGGTTTGCTCCTTCATAAATAAATAAATGAGAAGTGATTCTCATGTTAGGCAAATAAAACAATCTTGCAGAAGTACTCCCTGTGCAGATGAAATCCACAGAGAAGTGGAGTGTCAACATTTGCTTGTGCTCTTGGAACCCGCTGTGGAGAATTAATTGGCTATAAAAACATAAGGTTGTTCTGGCCATCTTTCAACTAAAAAGCTGTCGATCAGTGCAGAAAAGAGTCCTTTTGCAAAGTTTACTAGTAAAAATCATAGACAGCTGGAAAAACATTGTTAATGAATGTGAAGGAATATAGAAATAGAAATGCAGGACATCCATACACATGAACCCACAGGAGAAAGTAAAACATCACAAGGGCACACAGTACGAGCACAAAGGAGTAAGGCCACTTCCAGTTATAGTTCACCAACGAGTCATCACATCATTTACATTATAAGAACAACAATACCAGCCAAGAGAGGCGTCAATAAACTGCACTCCACAAACTGCCAATGTACAGAATACACTGTTTACACTCAATATAAAAAAGAGTCTACAGAGATAGATTTGGAGAGATACCAACGCCACGTCATGCAACGCAGTCACAGTCCCACCACATGACGTCATCCAAAAGAAAATGACACCATGGGTTCACTTACAGCTGTGGGAACTCGGCCCCAGACAGGAGGGGGTGTGGCTAATGCAGGCAGGCCACCTCACACTGTGATGGGCCATGTCAGGCGCCACGATGTTGGGGTGCAAAAGAAGGAAACAAACAGTGGGATTTTCTTTCTCTAGAGTCACATTTTAAAACCACATTCATCCTCTCACTTGTTTCGTCTGGCAAATGAACGATTAGAGTTATTAATCTAAAGCTGAACGCAGGGGGAAAGGTTTGACAAGCAAAACAAAATCACAGGGGACGTAATCTTTAACGGACGAGGAAGTGCCTCTCCATGTGGAATATTCTCAGCCTGACAGCCCTTGCAGGTTAAAAAGTTGAATTGATGTTTTATATTCACAAAATAACCCTTACGGCAGAGGCATACTTGGGGAACTTGCCCTGTCTGTAGTAATTGGAAGTGCCTAGCATTGTTTGCTGCGAAGGTGGCCATACAGTTTTTTTCTCTTGAATTGAGTTTATCTTTAAGACACAGAGCGCAATTTCAGAAAAGGAAGACTCCAGAGACCAGTGAAGAAAATGCTGTCTGATGGTGTTTTTAATTCAACTTCAAAGTGAAGTAGCAAAGCATTACAGAGAGAAAGGCTCTGAAGTTATCAGTGCATTAAGGTTTGCTCACTTCTACCTGTGAACACAAAAGCTCATCATTCACGTTTCATCAGGTTATTTCATCATAATAATGCTGGAGAATTTTGAATTAAAAAAGCTGTATTCACTGGTTCTTGCCTCGCTCCCCAAAACTTTCTTTCTCTACAACTCTTCATAATGCTCGCCCAGCTTTGGGTTTGTACGGCAGTCGCAGAGTATGACAAAGATTAGGACTGAGGACAAAGGGACATGTGACACATGGATTGGCTCACACACACACACTGACACACACAAACCCGCGCACACGACACAGACTCTATTAAAAGTGGTTTCATGTACAGTCAATGTTCTACGAAAGGCGTCAAAATGAAACTTTCTCCTTAAGTTGGAGTAAAAGTAACTGGCTGTAGTTACCTGATGAGATCACAATGTACACAATAGTTGGCTCATTTGGCTCCGTGGTTCTTTATGCTTTTAAAGTCTCAGGCTCCAACAACAATCAAACAAGTGACATTTTAAGGCTTTTATTTATGGAGGAATATAATCTAGCCTTATGTTGTTGTGATGAAAAATTGCCGTCTAACAAAGAGCGACAGCGTGGATCTATATATATATATTATTGTGCACTGGCAGCTACTTGTAGGAATAAGATGGGATTGTTAGAATAAAGTGTGCCATTAGTCTCTATCGAGAGAAGCTGCTTTTATTGTTTAGTAAAAGTGTGACTGTGTTGGAGCAGCTCTAAATGAATCATGCTGTAGGTAGGACTTGGCTTTCATTAACATTTCATTTTTCTCCTTGTGCCAGCTGCAGTCTTCATAACTTTATCCATGATATTAAAGGTAAGATTATCTTTTTGTAGGTATGACTTTTGAATATCTCAATGCCAGATCTTCAAGTCAATTTTACGTTTCTTCTGCTTCTGTAATAAAACACAGCCCACGTTTGCGGAGATAAGGCTCCCGTGTATAATAAATATGCATTGTATTGATGAGCTCCACTTCCTCTTAAATAAATGTTTAACTGACTTCTGCATGTTGCTAAGCAGCGAAGACTAAGTCTGCTGCTGTACTATTTTCAGGCTGAACTGATTGGCCTATGCATTTGTGAACTGCTGGTTTAACAGCTTGTATTGATTCTCTGAGCTATACCCAGCAGACAGCTATTTATGCACAGCTAGGTATTGATGATGTCATTAATTTGCACAGGAGCAACCTGCATCCGGTACAAATTAGATTTTAGACTGCAAATGAAACAAAAACAATTTTGTGGAGCGGGGCGACCTGACAAAAATCTGAAGAGGCTCATTTAACAAAAATTGATGCCTGGAGTTGCTGGTGCCCTGACACATACAAAACAGCAGGACCAAAAATAGGCACTGAAATATAAGCAAATAGTATCTCTCCAACACTCCCGCTCTGTCAATTTTGACAAGTTTAAGTTTACAATTATTTTAAAAACTTACAAACATCATTAAAAAGTTTACTTGCATTAACTTGCAGGCCAAGGCTTAGAGATAGTGTCAAATATTATTATAGCCAGTTTTTTGTTGTCCCCCCATGTTTTGGAAAACACAACTTAACATCTAAAAATATATCTAATAAATGAGCTTGCTCCATGCTATATGCTACGGAAACACAGAACTGCCAAAGTGGAGTAAACAGACTTGACTTCCTCGTTCGGACGTAATTAAAGAGACTATGTAAACTGCACATGTTTGAGGAGTCCGTTGTTAATGGGCAGAACATATGTCTTTATTTCTGATCGTTCTCCCTTTATGTCTCTTAAATCCTGTGTCTGATGTTTCGTGAATTATAGATTATGTAACCTCATCATTTAATAACATTTATTTAATTTGATTATTACATTTTTAATATCTATTCTATGTGAATTCTCTGCCTCCCGTGAATCCTTGTGTTTGGGCGCGAACTGTTGTGTGTTTTGTCTTGTTTTGCTTTGCCATTATGTGTAATAATGAAATGGCTCCGAGTCCGAGCACGTTGATCGTCGCCCCGTCAGGTTAATACCTCATGACGGATGGGACATTTCTCAGTGGATCACAATTTATTTTTTACATTGTCAAAATGTAAAGTGACGATGTGAAAGTGACATTTTACGTAGTCAGTTGAATCCCTCACGGCGTTAGCTGCTGATGCTACCGTTATATATTGTATAAGGCCATGAATATCATTTGTTATATATTGTATAAGGCCATGAATATCATTTGTTATATATTGTATAAGGCCATGAATATCATTTGTTATATATTGTATAAGGCCATGAATATCATTTGTTATATATTGTATAAGGCCATGAATATCATTTGTTATATATTGTATAAGGCCATGAATATCATTTGTTATATATTGTATAAGGCCATGAATATCATTTGTTATATATTGTATAAGGCCATGAATATCATTTGTTATATATTGTATAAGGCCATGAATATCATTTAAAATCGCCGTAATCAAAGTTATAATTTAAAAAAAGTTTTAAACTATAATGTTGCCTTCTGTGGCATCGAAATGATGGTAAACACCAGTTGTCAATTGCACATGAGTGCCACCTCATCGCGTATTTTCCACTGGAAAACTGGGAAATAATTTTGATACCCGAGTTCCCGAGATGAGATAACCTTTGACCTTTCAACAAGACAAAAGGCTGCCCTCATACTTTAGCAGATTGTGATGAAGCATACACTATATTTAGTGTAGCCCACGTCATTTTAGTTTCATGTTTATTTCTACTTAGCGTTTTGTAAAAAACAAACCTTTAGCTAAGAAAGCGTTAGCTGTGGTTTAGTTTACTCATTTACCGTGTGTTGTTTTTCAATGTTTAACTTTTCTACGACACAAAAGCTCTTCAACACAAAGAGCTCGTTTCCACTTCACCACTGGAAAGGATTTGTTTTTATCATTTTAAACCAGGACTAAACCAGGCCTAAACAAGGTCTAAACTAGGTCTAAACTAGGAATAAACTAGGACTAAACCAGGTCTAAACTAGGACTAAACCAGGTCTAAAGTAGGACTAAACCAGGTCTAAACCAGGACTAAACCAGGTCTAAACTAGGACTAAACCAGTACTAAACCAATACTAAATCATGTCTAAATTAGGACTAAACCAGGTCTAAACCAGGACTAAACCAGGACTAAACTAGGACTAAACCAGGACTAAACCACAACTAAACCAGGACTAAACTAGGTCTAAACCAGGACTAAACCACAACTAAACCAGGTCTAAACCAGGACTAAACTAGGTCTAAACCAGGACTAAACCACAACTAATCCAGGTCTAAACCACAACTAAAC
>OMNZ01016225.1:0-22583 GCA_900303255.1 Lesueurigobius sanzi
CAACATAATTTAAGTGAATGTGGACATGCTGTATGTCATTTGAAAGCTCTTAATCTGTAGAATTCAGTTTCCAATTAGTTTTACTCTCCGCAATAGCACTATCGATCGCCGCGCAGTTAGCAGAATGCTAATGCTAGCTTCAATCAGTCAAGGCTGTGACACAAGCTCTGCCTCTGACTGAGCCACACCTAAAGTAGTGAAACAGGCTAATATTGGCCACTAGTGTTTGCATTTTAGTTTGAGAAATACGGTTACATATTTATAATGCATCAATCATGCAACACTGTTTGTTGGAAAGCTAGATAGGGGTTGGAAAGTTAGACCCCTATCTATATCCATTGTAGCTGTTGTCATAGTAACGATAAACAAATATCTAACTGTTGTTGGAAATATCAGATAAAACCTTATTTCATCGTCTCAAATGTCATTCCTCTTGTTCTTGCACCTTAAGCCACAACAGGACCACATTTTGTAGTTGTAGTTTTACACTTATAATCACTAGTTTTAGTTTAATCTTATTTCTCTCGCTCACTTCCTGCCTCCAGCTGATGTCACTGATGATGTAAGCAGCGAAAGGGGCTATTATTCACTTCACAAGTTACATTCACGATTCACAAGCTACGATTACGATAAATGTATGACTGACACTTGTTTTAATGGGGGTGCCCAGTGGCTGGAGCGACAGGGTGTTACGTCATCACAATAAGCCGAAAACAAGCGCACACCACAACCCTCATGTTTTTCTCCAACCCAGTTCTGCCATAAGTCCCGCCCCTGTACATTCTCATTGGGCGACACTCCTAGTCCACTATATATTTAAATTTAAATTGTGGCTAGCCTGAGTTTCAGGGTTAAGGGAAAGGAAAAGTGAATGGTTAAGGATAGGACAATGCAGGGGGCGTGGCCATGGCAGAACTGGGATGGACAAAAAACAAGACGCTCATGCCTTCAGTGTAAATAGTCTCAAAATAAAAAGAAAACCAATACGTCAAAAGGTGCTATCAAACTTTTGACTGGTAGAGAAGATGTAAAATGGTAGTATAGAAGACGGCGCAGGCTCGTCACAGTCGCAGGAAACCAGAAGTCTGCATTGCTGCCATAGCGACAACACTCAATGCTGAGCAAACAGTATAACAGGAGACGAGCACAAAGGCTCTTCATCTCCTGGACACGAACTACAGTTAAGAAACTCAACGGCTCACAAAGGCACCTAACAATTGTGTTCAACTTCCTCTACTGGTTAAATGAAGACAGCTGGAGTTTCACTTCATATGCAAATATAATTGAGATATTTAATATTTATGGCCCCCAAAAATACACCCGTATTAACTTGAACTCCAGAATTCCAGTTCACAGAGGGCAAAAAATGACTAGATTTAAGTATTAAACATGGTATATTCAATTTTTGTCAAAAAATATTACATAGAACCAACATACCAGACATTATCCTTAACATTGCAATTATGCAAGGTTATTTAGTCAATTATTGTTATTTTAGTGACCGCCGTGTGTAAATTGAACCCACATACAGAATAATCATGAGAGAACAGGATAAAAAAAAACAGTACAGTAATAATAAAACAGCTATTACTGCAAAGCAACCACGTTCACATCTGGAGGTTTTGAGGAACATATGACAGAGTAATGAAGCACAGAAAGCAAACTGGTGAAGCAGCTGGTTCTGCCAAAGACGGCAGCACAACAAAGAATGAGGGAAGGTCATTGATAATCAGACGAAGATCGAAAGAAAGTTTTGAGACGAAGAGAGGGATAAGTGACTGGACGGGGGATGAGAGCAATGGGAGGGGCTAAAGGATACAAGGCTGTCTCTTACTGATGCATGGCACAAACGACGACACCAGCGGAAAGACGGCAACAAGGATAGGGGGATGGGGAGAGGAGTGTGAGAGGAATAAAAGCTTAACTAGGCAGATAAACAGAGAGAGTGGAATGAGCAGGCTATAAAATCAAAATGGATGTGAAGATAGAAAGTCACTAAAACAAAAACAATCAAAACTCAAAAGATTGTTGTCTCCAAACTGTCTGCAATCTGCTTTTTACAACAGAGGCACCGCTTCCACATACTCGGAAAAAGGGATTCAGAAACATGACTTGCATATAAATTATTGTGATTGTAAACAGCATGTTTCTCTGGGAAAAGAAACTGTCAAAGAGCTGATGATGTATTGAATACAAATCAAACTACTTTATTACAAAAGCCTTTTACGATTAACCAAATTGTTCCTTCTGCGTCACACAGAGCAGCCTCATTGAGCTGAGGTGAAATGAGAATCTTTTAACATAAAATGTACGTCTTCTCTCCTGATATAAAGGAAATTGATAATTTAACAGTAATGAAGAGAGTATCATTGTTTTGCATTTGCTTCCAGGAGCTGGAATACTAGTCATAATGTCTGAAAGAGACTCTGCTGTCGTGTGTTTAATCTGCCTGTATCTCTAAACATGCATGTGTGCATGGCTCCGAGTGAAGAAGTGATAGTGGAGGGGGAAAAAAGCAAGCGTGGAGTGAGAAAAAAAATCGATCAGCCTCACTCTGCAGTGCTGCATCCACTGGGTGTGTGCAAATGTCTCAGTGAGCCAGCATGTGCCCTAACTGCAGAGACGCCACCCGGTGGCCACAACATACTCACGCAGTCACAAAAACCAAGCTGCTGTGGTGATGAGGCAAGTTAAAGGCTGTTGCCAATGTTAAAGAGATCCATGAGTAATGTGTGATACAAAAGTAGCACCAATCACTTTGGAATTTCTAATCAACAGGCAGACAGTTCAAGAGCACACCCTCAAGTACATTGTAACAACGGCTCGTAAAGAATAAATACACACCTCTCCTTCAGTCCTGGGGGGACGGATGCTAGACAGATGAATGGTTTTGTATTCTCCAGAGTTCAGCTTGACCACCATGGCGTCAGCATTGACAATCTGCATCACCTGTAATTAGAAGAAACTCGTGTTACAGGAACAGGATACACAGAGAGCAACATTTTAAAGTTTCTATCTTTTCTAATTACAGCTATATAAAGGTTTACATTGCAACTTTGTTTGCCTCACCATCCTAATGAAGGATGACCCCCAGACCAGTTATGAACATACAAAGGTACTGCATGGCTGCAGAATGCTGTGGTGGTCATTTTGGTTCAGGATGCATGTGACTCAAGTCACTGAGCCTGGATTCAGCAAAACAGCCCCAAACTATCACGCGTCCTCCATGTTTCACACAGGATTAGGGCTGGGTATTGCCAAAAAGTGTATCCTGTTGTGTACATAACACAATACATATTCCAAATAAATGTATGAAAAAAGATTTAGAAATGATTGGCTGGTTTGCAAATTGATTTATTTTCCAATGTTTATAGTTTTTATTTTATTTTTATTTTATTTTTTTCCATAGTTTATTATTTATCTTATTTTATATCTATATTTATGTTTCATGTTGCAGGAGTACACCAAAGTAAATTTCTAGTCTGTGAAACCTTCATTGACAATGGCAATAAACTCTATTCTGATTCTGATTCTTTATTTGTTCTATGCTTTCATTTGCAAGTACAATGTGCCATTAAAGTGCAGGATTTGTCAAGACGACTGGTGTTTGGGTGCTCCAAAACTTTGGATCCGCGTCAGATAGATTTCAGATAATAGCCATTTCCCCATTAATGGTGACAATATGTAAATAACCGCAGCCCAGGAACACCACAACACGGCAAAAACTTAATATTTTGGAGATGCTGCTCCACTCGCATTTCCTTATCCATAACAATTTATCAACTGTTACTGCACCACTTACATTTTTTTTCTCAACTAAGAAATGATCTAGTCAAAATATTAAAGCAGGCTAATACAGCCATCCTTCTAATAGGAATTGGATCTTACAGTGTGAGGAAAGAACTCTACTCTTGGCCTTTCTGTGTGGAGTTTGCGTGATCATCCCGTGTCTGGAGGGATTTTCTCCATATGCTCAGGTTTTCCCTACCAATAAAAACATGTAGTGCAAGTGCGGGTCAACGAATACAAAGGAGTCCATGGCTACAATCCGGTGAGGTGTGTTTATAACATGCACTGTCCCAACCAAACAGAACAAATTAAATGAAAATGACATTGCATAATTTAAGTGCCACAAAGGAGTTCGCACCCTCCTCCTGATCTAAGAATTGTACACAATTTGTATTCTACATTTGTATTTAACCAAAGTCAGGCCTAAGAAGATGGGCAGCATGGTGGCGCTCCTGCTTCACGTACTGTAGGCCTGGATGAATAAGAGTGTGTGTGTGAGTGCGACTGTGGAATACAAATTAGTGTGTGGCTGCAATCCGGAGGAGGGTGTTTACATGCACCAGTCCCATGTGTGTTCATTAACAGGCCCTGTCCCAACCAAATACATAAATCAGCTCAAAAAAATCAAACGAAAGAATCAAACCTTATATTAAGCCATAATAGTGCACATTTGAGGTGGGGAAAGAGACCCGTTTTATTTATGGGCCACGGTGATGTATTATGTCCACGTTTGGCTTTCCTATGGTCCCTGTGGCACGCCTAAAATGCGAGTGTGAATTCGGCGAAATGAATTCCAGTGAAGTGTTAAATGATCATTTGTTGCTCCAGCCAGCCCCTTTATGTACCTGAGCAATCCCCCCAAGTATGAAGACAGATTGGGGCTATAATATGACCGAGACGAAGGAGGCATCTAGAAAGAGAGCCTTTAAGTAGGCCGCTTGCAAGAGACTGAGAAATCAATGCCACTACACATGTTGCCTCCCACATGTGCATTAAATGGCCCAAGCATCACTCAAACTGCTTTATATGTAGGCTGCTCCCGAGCTCCGAGAGCTAAAAAAGTACGAGCTATGCATCACACTTACAGTGGGCAAAGTGGGAGTCAGTGTGGTGAATAAGAACAACAGCCAAAAGCCGTGGCGCACAAAATAAATTCCCTTAGCTATGTGAGATAAGCACAAATTAAGTGGAGGATCATGTCTTTAAATTGTGTAATAGAGGGCCAAGTACATCAGCCACCAGAGGGTAGAAATTAGACTAGCCCCCACATGGTAAATAGGCTACCCACAACAAGACAAAATGCATCATATACTAACCGCTGACAACATACTGTGAAGGGAGTTGAAGTGAAAAGGACAGATTGGGGGAAGAGGTGTCATGAGTAACCATCAGAGAGCTCGCATACACATAAGGAGCACACAAAGTAGCCCACACAAAAAGACGCCGTAACAGGGTCGCCATGTGATATACGCAAGTAAATACAGTGGAAGAGACCGAATGTGACAGGAGCAGAAGAAGATGGCTCCACATTTAATGGCTAATTATCAGTTGCAGGAGGCGAGACGAGAGGCGATAAGGACAGATCAACACGCAGCAAGACGGACGCAGAGAGAGAGACGGACACTTTATAATCTCGCAGCAAATAGCACGAGTACTGAGACGAGGAAAAAGATGGAAACGGATGAAAAAAAATAGAGCAAAAAGTCTTTGCAAACTAGCTGGTGTGAGGGTCAAACAAGCTGACAAAGGAGACAAATGAGCCGTGTGATGCACTAGTCCAAACCAGCGCGCAACAGACAGGGATCTACTGCCCCCCTCTGGTCACGGCTGACATGACATCTGCAGTGTCCCAAGATCAGTCAGAGCAAAAACATGTAGGTCACTCTCCAGGAATATGCTTGGTTGTTGTTGTTGTTTTTTTATTATTTATTATTCATTTAGTAGCCTTAAGTCTAGCCAAGATTTAGTCATCGCTCATGTCGGATGATCTTCCTCCAACACTACACCTATGGCAGCATTTCAGTTTCAGACTGCCAGACGCGATCTGTCACCCGAATTGCACGCTTTTGGAAATCAGGTGGTGCTTCCGATGCAGGATAATGATAAACCACTTGGCACCGGTCCGAGATGTGAACAAGTGACAAAACATGTGGAAAAAGAGCAGGCTTTAGGGCAATAACTGACAAGCTGCAATGTGATCGAGATGCCTTTTAGCGCAATTGCTTTTCCCACTCGACTAATTTCAGGGCAAAAAATATTCCACACGGCCCCTGAAAATAGAAGTGGGCAATATTTTGTCTACAAGAGATCGAAATTGTTGTTTGGAAGATGTGCAAATTTATAATATTGAGTAAATCGCTAATGTCAAAAAGCTAACAAAAGCTAATTATTTGAAAAAATGTCAGTCTTTTAAAAGGGCTTTTGAACCACCTACCACAAAAGTCATTTTTTCCCCCACCACTTTCTGAATCACCCCCATCCATTTCTCTAAAATTACACAAGGTAACCAGCCAACTGCTTATTATACATTTAAATTAAATGCTTCATGATATGTTGCCCTGACAGATCTCCGATGGCAAGAGGGATGAAGACGTTTCCAGCACATCACCTTTTATCAGTCACCTCATAGGTCACTGGCTACACAGGGAGGAGAAGAAGAAGGAGGAGGAGGAGAAAACCACTGGGACATGGCCTACATCCGCAGCTCGAGTCCCAGGCGAGGTGGGAGGAGAGAGACAGCCAAAAAGGAAGATGCGTCAGCAGCAGGGCAGACTTGTGAGGATTGGGTCTGCTGCCGGCGTGCCTCCACTCTATCCATCACTCAGATAATAAAAAGTGAAAAGCGCAGTGGACGTGGACAGAGGAGCGGCCTATGATCAGACTGATGGATAGATGTGTCCCTGTGAGAGTCGCTGCTGTATTAGGTGCCAGTGAATGAAACGGGGACAGCACAAGTTGGCGGTGACAGCCCCGGGTAACCTTCCCCGTCTGCACTGTACACTCTTTAAGCTACTTTTAGACTGAAAGTCATACTGTACAACATTTCCAGGGAATGAATAAAATGGAAAAAAACAAGCTTTTTTCTTTACTATAAGTGGGCTAGCCTCTCCTCGGACCTGACTCGTAACTGTGCTGGGAGTGGGATAGCACCGGTTCGCCTCTATTAAAGCCTAGGTGACAACGGGACGCACGACTTTTTGGCGTGTCCCAAATCGCTGCGTTTTTTGTTTGTTTGTGGAGAACGCAGTTGTGGCACAACACCACGCACCCTACACCCAGCGGCTTGGGAAGCTCCACTACTGTTGCCAACTGTCTGTCGCGAGTTGCCCGTACGGCGAGAGTGCATCATCGCATGAAAACACCGATATATAAAGCTTCAGAGGAGCCTACCACCATTTAAACTGGTCAGCGACCCGCTTCTGCAAGGCTTGGGAATTTTTTTTGTTTTTTAGGCTTGGGAAGTGAGTCTATCTCAGCCAGGTGCCACTGCTGTCATCTTCTGGGGTAAATTGGTATAGCACCAGAAACTAAACCGCATGGATGTGTAAATGTAATAACTTAATTTTATTGTTTTCATAGTTTTGCTGTGTGGCACTCCCTCACATATTCCTGTGCTCTTTAGATGATGCACTCTCGCCGTACGGGCAACTCACGACAGACAGGTATGGAGGACATACGACATATCTGAACCATGGTCTGAACATGCGTTGGCCCTATGTGTGGCGCACGACAGAGGTTACATTAACTGAAAATTCTCTGTCAATGAATGAATATTTTGAGTTTTGACAGAAAATTTTGAAGGCTGTTTTTCATTTTGAAGGATTGAAAATCAAGCCATCGTCATCTTTTGAAAGTTTTGCACACGTTTTAACACACACAAAATATATTGCTCACATATTATATTTAGATTTGCATCCATTTATCCTGTAATCTGTGTTTTCTTACATGTATAATACTAGGTATATAATGAGAAGTTAATTAATGAAGGATAAAAATAGCTTATGACAGATTTTTTACAACCCTGTCTGTCAAAATTACTGAGAAAAATGATCCCTTGCGAAACCACTGGCGCACGACACATACGGAGCCCGAAAGTGCGGCATACGAAAAAGTTTCATACAAAACCTACGAAAATACACACACGTTGGCCCTACAGACGACGCACAACGACGTAAGTTTGTCTTGCAACCTGAATAAACGGCAAGGGCCCGTAGAGTTTGTTTGATATGACGATGAACTTCTGTGGCCAGTCTACGGCTTGAAATTCAGCACGCCACAAGTGTGCTCTCCCTGCGTTTCTTGTGTTTTTTTGCCCGTAGACCGGCCGTAAGAGCCTGTACGACCGGTTGTGACCTAGGCTTTATGTGTTTCTACTGTAGTCCAAAAAAGTTAATTTGGACTTGTAGTGATAGACTAGATTTTCCTCAGTCTCTTTCCTCAGAGTTGGTCACGTGATGTTGATGCGTCAGCGGATTTACAGTTTTTGGCACCATTTTCCCACTGGTGGAGGTAGGACGACAGCGCTACTTGCAGTCCGACTTCTTCAGTATAGCAGTATATTCCCAGGTGTGTGAAAGCAATTTAAACGCCCTCCCTGGTGTATGATTTATGACTGGTTCTATTTTGTCTGTTGGGTGGACCAATATTTGCCTCAGTTTTCTTTATGATTTGACTGATATATTTTTTCTTTGCCCTGTAATTTCTACGTGATGCCCCTGATGTATGGTAATATGACCATGATGGTGTTGTTTTTCTCTCTATTGGTTTCTTTAAGTTTTCTTCTTTGTACCGCAGAAGTCAGACTGCAGATTGTGCTTTCTTCCTACCTCCACCGATGGGAAAACAGCGCCAAAACTGCAGGAAGTGAGCAGTCGAAACGGTCAGGTATGCAGAAAAACCTAAGCTGATCTGACAGCATTTTCGAAATCTTACAAGTACACTTTTGGAAAGCCTTGCTGGCATTGACATCCGAATAGTCTTTTTTTGCAACTGTCAATGAGAGGATTCACAGACTAGCAGCATGAAACATTTGTAATAATTATAAATAATAATGATTGAATGAGCTGTCCAGAGAGAGGACACTGACCAAAGCCCGAGCTGTCGCCTCCGTCTCCTCTCACCCTCTGAATCCATAGTTTGAGCTTCTAAACTCTGGGAGGCGGCACAGAGTTCCACTGGCCTAAAAAGCTGTCTTCAAGAAATCTTTTGTCCCCTGTGCAGTGGGATTTCTGAACTCAGCAATGAACTGAACACTACAGCTACAGCTACAGAAGTGAACTGAATGTGTTTTTCTATGTATTTTGTATTTTATCTCCACTAGGCATGTTTGTACTGTCCTGGTCTTTTTATGTCGATGAGCCAAAGACGAATTTCGTACTTTGGTAGACAATAAAGCTATTCTATTCTATAAACTAAAATATATATAAACTATAAATAACGGATTGACTAACTGGAAATACTGTATTTGCACTGTTGTTGGAGAAGTTCTTCCACCGGTGCTTCGTGCTGATGGTTGTGGGGTGTTTAATACGTCAGGTACATTTTGTACATGGACCTTAATGTCATTCTTGGCGCACTGTATAAACCTGCCATCACTCTGCCTCTGCCCAGGGACTATAGATGAAAATTAGCTAACTGCAGCCATCTCTGGTCTGTGCAACACATTTGTTGTGCAATGTCCCTGTCAAAATAAAATGGTGTTGTTCACAGTATTAAAAAAAAACAAAAAACAATAAGAACTATTTATTGAATTGTATTTTTCAATGAAGATGAACTAAACTGGGTAAAACAGGAATTGTAGAACCAATGTAGATCTTCCCAGATTCATCAAACGTTGGCCTAAACATGGTCTATGAGAATGGGTATGTCATAATGTTTAGAAGGATTGTTTAAGAAAGATGTTTCATAGATCATGATATTGTTCCCTGGTGCCATTTTTATTGGCTTATCTTGTGATTGCCAGATTCCGGGTCAAACATTTGTTCTTCCCTGCCATGTTAATCTTTAATAAGCCTAAACCGAAACCTTGATGATCACTATTACATATCAATTTTCCAAAAATATAACATCAATCTTATTTAGATTCTGGTCAAAGACATGGCAGCCTCGGATCTGAGGAACAATTTCTAATCCCATAACAAACTTGAACACCTGCAATTGGTGCTTATTGGAGGGACAGCGGTTGGCAGAGACAGAGATAAAGGAAGGGAGGATGAAGAAGAGTCCAGCAGAGATCAAAGAGGTGCATCAAGGTTTTACTGGGGGCATGAGTAGTTCACAGCTATAGCTACAGCAAAAGAGAGCAGGGATCCCAGAGAGGACAGACTTAGCCGAACACAGCTGATAAGGTTTACCATGTGGGTAATCCCTCTCCACTTCAACCAACATACATCACACATCTTGACTTTCATCTATTTTTTAATACACCTCTCCTTCTCCTCTTCTCAAATTCTTTTCATTATTACACACCCTTCTGAGCCAACTACCAAATCTAACTCCACAACCCACTGGCCAAAACCAGCCCTGTTCTGTCGGAGATCTGAAAGAGGCTCACACTGATAACATAAATGTTTAATCCTTTCTATAGCGTCTCCACAAGAGAGACAAAGAATACATAAACCTTGTTCTTCTGACCACTGCGACCAGTTAATACCAAGTAGACAATTAACAATTAACAAAACCACTATCTTTGTTTGAAGAATGCAACACAGTCACAAAATGTCTGAAATATCTGGACTAGCTTTAGTCCTTTTAAAAAGGCACATCTAGCATGGCATAATCTTAATCTTATTGTGAAAACAAGGTTAAACCATTCAATCAAGATGTACCAAGGAGTCCATCTCACTTGATTTGAGCTAATGTTTGTTGACAACCAGAGTCCATCACATTGTGCTTGATATTGAGGACATCACTCTCCCCTTGAGTCGTAAGCCAATAACCTTCAAAGTTAATATCTGGAGTTCCTGGCTTTTGGGGGTCGTTCTGTGCTGCTGCTGGGGTATATGCAAGCAATTTGGACCTAATTTGACTGGGGAGTGCTTCAAGGTTGCTGTTAAGCATTCCTATTTGTCCCTTTAGTGAAAGGATTTTTATTTTACCTCTGTTCGGTGGGGGGTAAAAATGAAAAATAAAACAGGGGCAAAAGGTTATACATCATTAGCAGCTTCAAAGTAGCTTTGGTTATGTTGTATCGTTTCCCAGAAATTGACAGTGCAAAAGCAAACTAAGAAAACTAAGTGAATAAAAAAAAAGCAACATCATACAAGTACTACTACAATATGTCCATATTCTATCACATATATAAATATTTAGAAAAGCCTTGGCCCAAAGCTGTTTTAACATCTTACCTTGGCTACAAACTGTTTGTCTTTCTGGTCGAGGTTGGCAGTGGGTGCCACATAGTCTTTCCAGATGCGGACCTTGCGCTCCTTCGCAGATCTGTCCAAGATTTCAGAGAAAAAAAGAAAAAACAATCATTCAGCAGTGTATAAGAAAAGTAAAGAAAAGAATCAGCAGATCACTTGTGCCTTACCTTTCAGCAGCTCTAAGTTTCTCAGCTCCTTGTGAATAAACAGCCATTGACCAGTCCACGCAACGTGCAAATCCTTCTTTCAGTAGTAGTTCAGTGATGTTGCCATTCTGCAGGAAAGACATCAGAGTCAATGGCTTCTATATTCCCAAACAAAAGCAGTGTACTGTATACGGTTGTATTAGATCAATGATTAGAAACTGGTGGGTTCACAAATTGCGTAAGAAAACAACAACAACCATCGTACCTATACCTGATCAAATTGTAAATTGTTTATAGTAAAAAATGTTTTTTTATTTGAGTTGCAGCTCGACTTTTTGCAAGAAATAAAAACCCATTCAAATCAATATTGGCTCACATGAGACCGAGCTCAACGCAGAGTCCGCAAGGAGTCTTTTGTTTTCCTGCAGCAGCCCCTGATCAAGTCGAGGGAATTACATGAGCCATACAGGAAGTCTGGTACCAGTCAGGAAGGAAGTGAATCCGCTGAATTTCAGAATAAAATCAGCTACAAACTCGCATTACCTTGGCTAATGTAACTACGGAAAAGCAGAGACCACGTAGGAGATGTCAGGAAATCACAAAGGAGCCGTTACAGAAGATTTTGTGCACACAGACAACAACTTTGGTCCTGGAAAAAGGAAACCATTGCTGTATTTTAGATGAAGAATTTCTGAGGGCAGCAGCAGAAAGAAGGAGGCATGTAGTGGGTTAGTGGGACTTCTTAAAGAGAATGGTGAGTTTGATCTGTTGTTTTTACTGCATTAATGCATTAGTCTTATATAGGGCTTATCTCTACTTTCTCAAAGTTGCTCTACAGTTTCACCAGCTGACAACCACCGGTTTGGTTTACATTACTTGGGCCTCACCGGGTGAAGGATGGTACCCAGTATGATCTGATTTGGGCAGCTCTCCAGGATGATCTGAACGTCCCTCTGCAGAAGTCGGGACTCTGTGAAGAACTTTGCCTCCGCTGCGAACGGCTCCGGCGTTTCTGCTCCATCTGCTTCCCGTTTGAATGTTGGACACTAGAACGCAATGTCAAATGAATTAACAAATAAAAAAACGACTAACTTCAAGCTTCACAATTCGACTGACATAAAATCCATTTCAATTAGCTAGGGGTCCTTATAGAAATAAACAAGTCCGGCGAGCAAAAGAAAAACAGAACGTTCTCAAGTCATCTTCAGTGGTGGGTTACAAACTCTTAAGTGGTTCACGGACAAAACGAGGCTTGGTTTGATGGATGTGTAAACTTGGAGTGGAGTAGATGCGAAAACAAACAAAGAATAAAAAAGTATTCAGTTGCTTAGCTGTGGATAAAGTAAATAGAAGTACTCCAAACGCATAATAAAAACAGAAAAGGCTTTGTTGAACGTGTCAATGAAGTTGCGCTTACCTTGACTCCAGACAGCATTACAGTGACGAGGTAACAGTCTGGCAGGAGCAAGGCACGAACAATACTGCCATCACGCACGTGTTCGATGATTGCTACAAAGAAAAACATCCATATTTTACAACACACAGTAGACTCATGCAGATAAATCTAACAACTATATCTGATTTCCACGGAAGGCAACAGCTAAACATGTTTTCAGTGATGCCTTTTGTGTTACTCATTGGATTGCGAGAGTCATACTGGCTTTTTCCCGAACAAAAAAGGAGAGTTTTACTTCGGTGCAGGGACTGAAATGTCTCACAAGAGAATTACTCATGAAAGGCCCAATTCACACCATTTTTTACCATGTGTGGATAACACACAGCAAACGTAAGTGCAAAAGGGAACGAGGAAAGTGAATCTTATTTGTATACTCGCTTCCATATGACACAAGCCCTCCAAAGCGCTAGGCAATGTGTGTGAAGTGTCTTGCCCAAGGACACAAGAGACCTTTTCTATTTAAGTAGACATTAGTGTGCAGGGCTTGGCAGAAAGCGTTTGGATGTACTCCTAGTTTTTACTGGTTCGATAACCAAAGCTTGTCTGGTAAGTTTGTGTTAAATTAAATATCATAAATCAAATTTACTTTGTTTGCCTTTTCAACCAAATTTCTATTAACATTTCTGTTTGTCTCTTTGACTCAAATGCCTGAGAAAAGCAATAGTACATTGATCGAACACTACAACAATGATGCTGTGCTTGCCTGCAGAAAGTGGCTATGGGCATTGGGGAAAGGGGTGGCCAAAACAATAGAGGCTATTAGGTCGTTTTCACACATGTTGGAGCAGTTGATGGGTCGACCCGAGATCACTCTAGTTTTAGCTGCTTTTACTTGAGCTTTAGTTCAGTCGCGTTCACATGTGCCATACCATCGCCACGTGACGGCCATCAAGCGAGCACAGCCCTGTTAATACGGCGACATGCATGGATGTGGGCAGGTCATTTCTCCCGCGGATACAGTAAATACAGTGAGGCTCGTGCCTCTGACAGAGAAGAAACACGTTGTGTGAAAGAAATAGTCTTAAAACAGAGAGGTTTTACTGCGCAGAGGAGAAGGACAGAGAGAGATGTACCTCGATAAAGTTGATCTAATCTTGTCTCGTCCGAGGCATATTCCAAACGTCTCATCATGCAGTGCAGGACGAAGAATATTACATGCTAGAAGCCCTTTCTTCCCTCAAAAAGCAGAATGAAAATGCACACTAGGTCGTCCCAAGTGGTGCGACTGGATTCACACAGACCTTAAAATGCCGCTCTCAGGTCGACCAAACTAGTGGCAGTGTGAAAACGACCTTAGCCTCTATTAGTTTTAGGTAAACTCTTTGCCAAAAACAGGATACTTTCTCTGAGCGTGAGAAAAGTGGAGGGAACACAGGAGCACAAATATCACTGAAGTGTTTTTACACCCGTCTCCTCCTGCGCTCCAATCTCACTCTCCACTTCACTGCTGAACTAAAGCTGTGGAGATGTACCACCACAAAATTAGCACCTCAAAATGAAACACTGGAAAAGGCAGGGAAACAAACTACTGTCAGTAAATGATTAATTAATGATGGGAAATCTGTAGCAGTCTTTTCATTTCACTAGTGGACAACCATTAATGTCAAGCCCTGGTGTGCAGTTAAAGTGCAGCCTGCGAGGCAACATTGTTAAAATGATGATTATATATCAGGGGGTTTTCAACCAGTGGTCCGTGGCCCCCTGGTGGTCCGTGGCAGTACTGCTGGTGGTCCGTGACTTGCTATCCAGTTTAACTACTAAACTGGATAGCAAGTCAGGGACTGCATATTGAATATTCATGATTATCAAGTTGATATATCTCTTAATAATTCTACTCGTTATTTTAAACATTTGTGAACACAAAGCATTGTAAAATAAAGTATATAGCCCTCTTTTATACAAAAAATAGGCCTATATTGCACACACAGCAGACTCCTGCTTACTCTGAATGGTGGTCCCTGGGGCAGAACCAGTTGAAAACCCCTGCGATATATTGTGTGCGCGGTTGTTTACAAAGACTAGAAGAGCAAACAATCAACCTCAGGCAGAACAGCTCAACCAAGGCAGGAGCTACTGTGGCTCTCACTAAATTAAACTAAATTCAAGACCAAAATAGACAGATTATAATTAATCACACACCTGCAGTGTTAATGATTTTGTGCCCTTTAAAATGTTTGTAATGAAGACAGCAGAAGTGTTGTTTTGGATAATTATGTAATAGAAGTAGACAGACATCTGTGTTCTTTGGTGTACAGTGAGTGTGCTCCAGGTCTGCCTTCCATGAAGAGCAAAAGAGGGAAATGAGAGTCAAAGTCTCATGCTATGGTCATTTCCCCATTTCAATTAGAGTCGAGTGAAATGAGCCCAGAACAAATCGAGTTTCACATTACACTTCAGGCAGGTCACAAACTAAAGGAATCAGCCAGTGAACAGAAACACGACTCGTTTAAAAAGCCCTCAAGAAGATACTTCCACCACTGCAATAGATCTGTAGCTAAACACACGTGGATTTCATTCAGTCAGGCCCATTATTACAAAGTTGGTACAGTAAAGATAAAAAAAAAAAAAAAAAAAAATACTCACCATTGATAGGCTTCTGGTGCAAAGAGTCAACATAGTTGCGTGGATTCTCTATGATGTACTTGAGGTCCCGAACGGTATGTGCCGAGCTTCCCTCGCTCCACTGGCCCTTTTTGGTTGCTTTGGCCTGATCCTCCAAGTCACAGAGTCTGGCCTGTTCTGGACTGGGAGCAAAGGCCGTTATCCGTTAAAAGATAGTCTACCAAAACATGTTACAGCAGTATCCAGTAGCAGCCTTTCAGTACACTTTTAATTAGGTCAAGATCATCTTCAATGTTTTTATTCAACTACTGTATGTACAAACGCTCTTGTTTAGGAAAGGAGTAAAACAAATGAAGTGGACTGGATTGAGTGACTTCTTCCTCGACAATTAGACAGGATGACGTTCCTCTTCTGCCATTTCCTGTGAGGGATTAGCATGGTCTCGCACAAATAAATATTAAGAAGGAAGCGTTGATAATGTTCATCTAAAGATAAGATTTGTGCAGAGTCAGACTAATTTGAATTTTTATGCTACTTTTAATTTTTATTTCATGATAACGATTAACTTTAAGTCAAAAAGGGTAAAGACATACAACATAGGTCTTTGAAGGACAGGGTAGTAAAAAAATCTATTGTTATCCTTCATTAATTAATCTCTCATTATATACCTAGTATTATGAATGTAAGAAAATACAGATTACAGGATAAATGGATGCAAATCTAAATATAATTTGTGAGCAGAATCATGGAACATGAATTTGGAAACTACATTGTGTTAAAACAGGTGTGTAAAATTCTCAAAAGATGACGGTGGCTTGATTTTCAATCCTTCAAAATGATGGACAACCTTCAAATTTTGTTGTCAGAACTCAAAATATTCTGTCATTGACACAATTTCCAGTCACCGGTATCGTGACCATAGACTGTATATTAACAGTGGACCTAGCTTCCCAGCGAATGGCTCGGTTTCCTCCATTGAAGTGCATCCAAAGCAATGTTTTAAATTAAATGTGTATCCAGTCATATCTCATTTGTAACTGTTCTCTGTATCGTGAGACATTCATTTAGGGTGGTTATATGCCACATGTCAGGTGAAAAAGCCTATGGTCCTGCATGAATCCTCGGGACTGTGTGAAATATTGACAACCAATTTTATCATAATTCTGAGCACAGCCTCTTCCTATAAACACGCTGTTCGCTTCTGGCTTCAGTAAACCATTCAATAGCTGCTGAACATCTCGGATGACAAAGAGCTTTAGAGACATGGGAACAGAGGTGGAACATGAGGGCACTGCAAGCTACAGAAGCCAAGTAAAAACTTAAAAGGCTATTATTGCTCCTCACCGAGTAATGTCCATTTGGCCAAATGATGTGCACTGGACATAAAGCCTCATACATTAGTGTTGCACTGGAACATGAAAAGGTTACTTGTAGAAGGTCATTAGTGGCAAAATTTCAGCTCAGCTCTTTTCATATTGTAAGATCAAATGTAGCAGAACAAGTCAATTGCGTGTTATTCAAATGAGTTATATCTATTGGCCAACATCAAGTACATGTTTTTGAATATTGTCACCACGTTTGGAAACCTTTGAGAAAATAGTTAGACCTTAGTTCATACGTGCTGACAAAAGACATTGGCCTTTGTGACAGATTTTGTTTTATGTGGATTGGCCCCAGGAATTAGAGAAATAAGCAAAAAAGACAAAGACAAATTTCTGCCATGCATTGCGCTTGGTAGACAAAGTTTTTTCTATTCCATTTCTATTCTATTCTATTCAATAAACCAAGACTAGAAATCTGCATGCTGACAGTTACCAAAGTTACCAGCGTATCATTTTCAGCTGCCCTTGTTATCAATTTTACACTAGAGGCTCTTTACAAAAGGTGTGACGTCACCACTAGTACTCTATGTAGTGGTACTCCTTTGATACTGTGTTGAGGTAGTCCCTGTTATTATTGGATAATATTCATGTGTGTAGTGTTCATTGCTATTCCAGAAGGATAATACTGCCCCCTTGTGGTATACTGCTACACTAGATAAACTGAAGGACCAAAATTGTTGATTTTCTGTGCAGTGGAAAGAGCAGTTTAACGGTTGTAAACTTGGAAACTATGCCTCCAGAAAAAATAATGATCCATAATCAAATGATTAATTCAAGATAAGGTTTATTTGTGCATTATTATCTCCAGGCCCAGAGAGATTGGTGCTTAATCTTCTTTCTTCTATACAGCTTAATGATTAATTATAACCAAGTATTTCTAAAATTTAAATGATTAAAGAGGCACTAAACCCCAAATCAACTTGTTTTTAGCTGAGAATCGGTTGGTCCTTGTCACTATTTTAACATGGCAGTGCATATTAGTATAAATCTTAATTTAGTGCTAAAAAACGTCAGTGTTGCTCCCTCTTGAGCTTGAACGACGACGCATGTGAATTTAAAATCTCTGTCTCAGTTAGCCCCAACAGTGTTGCCAAGTCAGTGATTCTGCTCAAATGGAATCTCAAAAGTCTGGCCCCGTAGCGAGTTGGAGTATTTTTTCCTTCACAAACACAAAGCTACAGATCGAACACTAGGGGGCGACAAAGCTCATATCACGTCCATTAACATATCGCGTCCATTAATCAATCTAATCCCTGTTTGTTTACAGTCAGAAACACATCCTACATTTATATCAGCGCAAATGCTCTTATGAAGTTTGCCAGAGACATATTGGTGTGCTGTAATGTGTAGCAGTAACATATTGAACTACATGTTCCACAGTGCATTGCCTCTTACCGGGTTACTTCCTGTTGCTAACTAAACACGCTCAGTCCTCCTCATTATACATAATACGCTACACCGGCCCACACTCTTCCCCTCTGCACCTCACCCCAAAGCCTCTGAGCACGCCCATATCTCAGTCGTGTTTGGATTTTGTTTGTGGGTGGAGTAAGGCTCTGGCCACGCCCGTTTGGTTTCCCTTTAAGTCAATGATGGCGATTAATTGGTTGACCATTTAATCCTGAACACACCTTCTGTAAACTGCTAAAAACCACATGGTGTTATCTGAGAAGGTCTGTCTGTAAATAACTGCTAAATGCTGATTGATCAATGACATGCTTTGGGGACAATAATGTCTTGGCAGAAATACGCTACCTTCCTGTACAGAAGTGTTTCAAGAATAAAATCCAAAAAATGTACAATGATGGCTCCAAGTTGGGTTCGAATTCTAAAATTGGACGATGTGAAAAAGTCAGGAGCAGGGCAACAATGTAGAGAACAGAAATCTACAAATGTATTTCCTTATCAGCGTTCGTCAGTGTATAGCTCTGTTTGTAAACTTTCTTTTAGCTGAGTGACAACAATTGCATGGTTGAATAATGGTTCCATTTCTGGATTCTATTGTGTATAATGTGTACAGTTGTGCTCATAAGTTTACATACCATGGCAGAATGTCAGGGGATGTAAACTTATGCATTTCAAAGAATATGAATGATAACACAAAAACCTTTACTTCACTCATGGTTAGTGGTTGCGTGAAGTAGAGCTGGGCAATTAATTGAATTTTAATCAAATCTTGCTATTAAAAAAAGGTGAATTACGATAATCGCGTGGTGAGCTTTAATCGTCAATCCAACAGGCCACAGCTTTTCTGCAGAAAACTAGCAATTACCAGTCTAGTCCAGTAGATGGGGGTAAATGCTCAGTGGTTTCCACTTAACCTACATGGTTGATTCCATCGCGTCTGCATAATGTATAATAAATCCAGCTCCAAGCTTCGTGCTGATGGTGAAAAAATTACCTGCATTTCCCCCCAAATATTGGAGCACTAAGGAACATGGACATTTCTTTAGGATTTCTACTCCAATGGAAAAGGTCGGCTAGAGATGCTTCTAACAATTATTAGTAAACTTAAGCTAACGCTGTTGTAATCTTGCATCAGTTCTTTTAACACTTTCACTTTTGTGTGATCTCTGCACATGTTTTTGTTTTGTCTCTGGCCATGTGAGAGGTGGGCGTTGTTGTTGTGTAGCTACTGTGTGGGAGGGGAAGTGTCCATTTCTGCTTCTGTAGTGGAAAGTTAGCAGTTAGCACGCAGTTTAGAAGTGATGTAGCAGGATCAGGCCGTGCCCCGCAATCTGTATAATCACCGCTACTATAAATAAGGCTATATTTATTCATTTCTTTTTACTTATTTAGACAAAAATCTAATCGAATACGTTCAATATGGGGAAAATAATCAAGATTGTTTTTTTCATAATCGCCCAGCCCTAGCGTGAAGCCATTTATTGTAAAAAAAGAAAAAAAAAAAAAAAACCTGTTTGTTTACGCTTTTCAACTAGAGAAACTAGAGCCAAATGTTCTTGATCAAAAGTTTACATATTGAAAACAAACAATTTTTTTCAGAGTCCAATTTTTTCAGAGAGTCCTGCGAGTTCTGCATTTCATCTGAACGTTAGATCAGGGACATTTGAGTCGTTTGTTTCATTATGATTTCAAAAGAAGAAACTGAGGCCATATCCACACAAAGACAAAAGGCTTATAATTTCAAAAACGTTCTCCGTAAACATGGAGCCTGTTCAGTAAATGTGGGCATCCACATGGATCGACTCATGTGTGTGGAGACGCTGTAGTGCAGCGGCCAGGTCAGTGTGTGGCGCTGTGACACCACTACAGGACGCCTTCCAAAGCAGAACAACACTGTAGATGGCACATGCTTCGTAAACTATCTCTAATGTAAACAGACCCATTGCGGTGATTATGAAACTGTCCCGTGGATTTTTTTTATTTACAGAAGATACAAAGAGGTCACAGGACGAGAGCAGAAATACTGTCAGTGAACGGACTGTCGCAGTACAAAAACACAGACAGAGGAGGATATTTTCGTGGGGCTTTTCTCTGTGTGTCACCAGTGTATCGCGGTCAGAACAGCGCAGGATCGTGCAGTTAAAGCCATTATAAAGGTCAGTAGATTATGCAAAACATACACAACGCTGGCGCTGTGACGTCATCGTTTTAGGAAAAGTTGCAGAGAGGCAGTAATAACGGAGCCACGAAAGCAGCGTTTTAAAATCTTTCCACTCTGGGACCTAGTTTCAAAGTGTATCGTTTTGAGACCCCTAAAACGCCAGCTTCATGTGGATGATAGGTGGGTTTCACGGAATACTGTTGCATCTAGGCCTGAGCTCGTCTTTGTGTGGATGGGGTCTTGGCTGTTTGACAATAAATGGCTTCGCACAACCACTAACCATGAGTGGAAAATAATATTTTTGTGTTATCATTCATATTATGTAAAATGGCCAAAAGATTTAAAATGTATGTAAACTTCGAAGGGCATGCAAACTTTTGAGCACAACTGTATATAAGCGTGCTGACAGAAACGGAACCACTATCTAGACTCCGAGGCCTACTGGGGCCATTTCTTGTGACCTGCTTTATGGTTGAGATCTTTCTACTAGAGAGAGCCACAAAAACAGGTCACAATGACACATTTCACCCTAGATAATGAAACTGCCCTCCAGTTTTAAACGTACACTGCGCAACATTTTGAATTATACTGTTGCCACTTGCCAGCAATATAGAGGGGAGCAACGAAAAGGTTAACATCCCCTTCTAGGTCAAACTTAAGCCCGCTTCCATGGAAATAAATGGGGAAACATAGGCTGAGAACTTCACATTTACATCTGAGAAATAGCTTTAAAAATATTTGTCTAACATAAAAGGGATGCAAATGAAGAGATTTGTTGCTGTAGACTGAAGAGAAAGGAGCTGAACCACAATGGAAATCATTACATGTAGCATGTGTAACTTTTCCCTTTGTTGGCTTATAATGTTAATATTAGGGATGTAACAATTCTTTGAAAATTTATTTAAAATTGATTTAAACTGCTTAAAATGTGAACCGATGTAAAAAAAAAAAAATCAAAAATCAAAAGGATCAATCCCAATGATATCCCTTATATTAGTTGCTTGTATTCAGAGCACTTTGCTAAAATGATCATTACGAGGAAGTCTATTATGTTATTGAAATGATGTGCAGAAGAAAGGGGTGGGATAATATAAGTGTTTACATTCCTTCCACTCCTTTTCAGACGGACTAAATTGTTTGTTTTGTTTTATGCATTTTCATTTTCTTTCTTTCTTTTCTTTCTTTCTTCTCGTCTGATTAGGCAAAAATATAAAACTCATAAAATGCTATTTTTCAGATTTAAATGTGAAGCTCTGAGCTGATGTTTCCCCATTCATCTCAATGGAAGCAGCCTCAGGGTTCACCTAGAAGGGGGCGTTAACCTTTGCGTTGCTCCCAATGATCAGCTTGCCACAGAAAATGTTATTTCTTTGAGTGGTTAATCAAAGAATGGATTTGGAAATCTCATATTTGGCTGCTTTTAGTCAGCATCTCCATGTAGACAAGCTGGAGACATCCCCGCTCCCAGGAAAGTTACATGTCAGGTCTTAGGAGAGGGGCCGCTCACAGCAAAGACACGTTTTGCTTGTTCATTTTTTTGGTATTTTTCAAATATGTGGAATGAAATAAAAGCTTGTATTTGTCATATTTATTGGGAGATTTTTGTACCTTAAAACTACCATGTCCACTCTAGATAGAACTTACTTGTTTCCTCTAACTTCCCGACGGACTGTGGCGAGACCTTCACAAACCAGGGCCTCGGCAATGTTCTCCCCTGTCGAATCTGTAGAGAGAAGTATATTCATGACATTGCTCAAATATTTTATTGACTGCGGAACATACAGTATAATCATCTTTAAAAAACATTAAAAAATGAATAGAGTGTGTAGTAGCAGTACACATTACGCATTCACAAGAACCTTGACTGACTCTGGGATGTGCTTTGGTGTTGCACAAGCATAACCTTTAGCCTGAGCAGATGCATGACACTAGATATGGTGTAATTAACTTGAGTTGAACGGACACACAATATTTTTATATTGTTTTATAACAGATACTGATAATCTATATGCACCCGATTTTGTGAAGAGATTATTGTAACCATAGCCCTGCCCAAAATTCTCGACTTGCTTCTTCTACATGTTAAATTGGTTTATAGATGAAACACTGTTGCAATAGATACAGAATATTTCACAGAGAATTTGAGGATTTTCCAACTGTAAAACAACATCTAAATCAAATAAGTTTCTATGCAGGGTTCTCACTAGTTACAGTGAAGAAAGTAAGTATTTGAACACCCTGCTATTTTGCAAGTTCTCCCACTTAGAAATCATGGAGGGGTCTGAAATTTTCATGGTAGGTGCATGTCCACAGTCA